>APFE031600648.1:108212-128786 GCA_000404065.3 Pinus taeda | reverse complement strand
TCCATATTCTTGTATGTTTGCTTATATATGCATTTGTATGGTTAACACATATCTGGTCCTGTGTTATTTATGAATATATATCTTTGTTCTTCGATAGTAGTATGTTGTTATGATTCCATAGGTGCTCTTTGAAGCTGGGCAGATGAAGAAGAAGTGGCAAAGCTCTATTGGGAAGGAGAGGAATCAAACAAGGAAATCAAGCGCAAGACTAAGGTTGGTCTCCTTGATTCCACTCTCATCTATTTTCATAAAGGAAAACAAAAGTAGACTTTACTTGTTGTTTCTAAGATAGCTACCAGTCTTAGTGGGAATAGCAGCATCCGAGTGGACACTATTCCCGGTAACAGTGGAGTCCTTATGCAGGATGGAAAAGTTGCATGCTATGAGTCTGTGAAACTGAATGAGCATGAAAAAAACTACCCAACAAATTATCTTGAGTTTGTAGTGATAATACATGCATTGAAGATGTCGAGACACTATCTTCTTGGCAGGAGGTTTTTACTTGAGTGATCACAATGGGTTGAGGTATTTATTTGACCAGTCGAATCAGAATGCCAGGTAGGCTAGATGCTTGACCATGATCAGCAAGTTTGATTTCGAGATTAGGTACATCATAGGTAAAGAGATCATGGTGGCAGATGCTCTCAATAGATGGGTGCAAGTACATCACTTGGTAGCTATTTGTTCCTATGGAACAGACTTACATGATAGGATATTGTAGGCAGGTCAATAGGATGTCAAGTATGTGGAGATTGTGCACAGTTGTAGCAGGATGCTAGTAAAGGTACAAGTGATATTACATGTACAGGTATAGGTGTAGGTATAGTTGCATGTAGTGGTACAGGTACAGGTGGTAATACTAGTGTAGGTGTAGGTGCACAGGTTATCGTATAGTTAATGGATTGGTCAGGTTCTGAGACATGATATATGTATTGGATAGTAGTGAGCTCAAGAAGCTGATATTGAGGGATTTTCATGCAAAAACATATTTGGGTCACCCAATTTATCAGAAGATGTTGATAGTAGTGAAGAAATTCTACAATTGGCTGAATTTGAAGAGGGATGTAGCAGAATTTGTGGCAAGGTGTTTTGATTGTTAGCAAGTGAAATCAGAGTGTAAACATCCAGGTGGATTGCTATAGTTGATCGCAATACCAAAGTGGGAATGGGAGGTCATTTCCATGGATTTCATCATAGGGTTGTCGAAGATAGTGAAAGAACATGATTCAACTATGGTCATTGTGGACCGATTAACAAACCTTTCACACTTCATTCAGGTGAAGTCTATGTTCTTAGATAGTGATGTGGCATAGGTATTCATCAGAGATGTGGTTAGGGTGCATGGTGTTCCAAAGAATATTGTTTTAGAGAAGGATACAAAGATCACTTCCAAGTTTTGTAAGGCATTATTTGCAGGTTTGGGCACACAGTTGGCCTTCAACACAACTTATCATCCACAAACAGATGGATAGACAGAGAGGATCAATAGGATAATAGAGGACATGTTGAGGATGTATGTGATGCATCAACAGAGAAGGTAGGAAGAGTATCTCCCTTTGGTATAATTCACATACAAAAATAGTTATCAAGAGTCATTAAGGATGAGTGATTTTGAGGCATTGTAGGGGCGGAGCTGTAACACTCCTATCCGTTGGAGTGATTTGATTGGTAGGGTATTGATTGCACCATACATGTTAGCAGACATGGAACAAGATATGCAAGTGATCAAGAAGAATCTAAAGGAAACACAGGATACATAGAAGAGTTATGCAAACATGAACATGTTGTTCAAGGAGTTATAGGTTGGGGAATAGGTGTACTTGCGCATCAAACCGAAGAAGAACTCCTTGCGGATTGGATCTTATGCCAAGATGGCACCACAGTTTTATGGACCCTTCAGTATCATTGAGAGGATTCGGCTAGTAGCCTATTGACTTGCACTATCTCTCATAGTGAAATTCCATGATGTTTTCCATGAATATTTTCTTAAGATGTATGTTAAGGATGTTGATCATGTGATTGACTAGTCTATATTATAGATGGAACCAAATGGACAATTCCAGTCGGAGCATTAATGTATATTACAGAAAAAGGTGTTGATGCTACAGAACTAAGGAATTGAGCATGTTATAGTGCAATGGAAGCACTTTGGGCCTGATGAAGCTACATGGGAGATGGACGACCAGATGCAATCTATCTATCCTTCTTTGTTTTCCGGTTGAGGCAAGGAAGCTTCGATATGGTGGTTGAGTATATGGTTTATGGTGTTTTGGTATATGCTTTATGATGGTTTGGTATATGGTTTATGGTGGTTGATATATACTTTATGATGGTTTGGTATATGATATATGATGTTTTGATATATGCTTAGATAGGGTGTTTAGTGTATCTTTTGGTATATCTTTTGATGATGTTTCTATATGTACATATGTGTACGGATGTAAATACTGCCATGAGCTATGTTATAATGCTCTACTATGTGGTATGGGTGTTATGTCATATGGTTATTTTGTCATTTTACTATGTTATCATGTGATTATGTTATCATGATGTTATGACGTCATGTGGGTTGGCACTCAATAAGATGATCGTTGTAAGTACGATAATGAGTTTTGCTTTGAAGCTCCACTATGTGATATGTTATCATGTTGTCATGATTTTTTTCTTTTGAGTAGGTCTTTCATTGTAAATACTACAACAAGTTGTGTTATAAATCCCCATGAGAAGTATGTCTTCTTTCAGCAGGTTGTTGAGGTATATGTGTGATTGAACACTGAGGATGGTGTCCCCTAAGGGGGAGGGTTCTGTAATAGCCCTTGAGAAAATTCCATGTAATAAAAGTAAATAAAGGTAAAATAATAACCACAGATGATGGGACACTTATTCCAAGATGAATGTTGGGCAAGACATCCTAGGGGGTGTTCATTTGGTTGTTAATGGCGAAGGAAATTGGCAAAGGAAATGGCTAAGTTTTTAGAAAGGAGAAATGGCATTTTTGGCACATTTATTTATGAAAATTAGGGAAATTAGGAGAAAAGGGAGGTGAAGGGTCACAGGTTTCGTGCGAGGAGGAGAATGAAGGAAAGTAATCGAAAATGAAGAAAATATTGACCTCCTTCATAAAAAGGCTTCTGAGGATCAGTTGGTAACATTTTTGCCAGTTTAGTTTTGGAGCTCTCTCTCTCTGTCTCTCTCTGTCTCTCTCTTTCTCTCTCTGTCTCTCTCTCTCTCTCTCTTGACACTTAGAGTTTCTTGGAGCACTTTGGAATTGGCGCAAGATAGGAAAAGAACACAAGAGGAAGCAAAGATCAAGTAGGGAAAAGAAGAATCAAGAAACTACAACAGGCTTCATTGAAAGTATTGACTTGCATGTGTTTTTTCCTTGTTAGATTTGGCATGCATTGGATTTCATGTGTTTCTTTTCAAGCATTGAATGGGGTTTTCTAGGTGTGACAATATTTTCAGCCTAGCCTTGCTATTTCCTAATAGCTTGATGATATGGGATCTCTCATACAATTTATGTGGGATGTTCAAATTGGATTCGAAGTTGAGTGGGGTGGATCTACAAATTGACAAGCACATGGTCTGAGTGGTCCATGAACTAGACTGAGGATCACAAATCCATTGGCCTAGTAACCTATGAATTAGACTGTGGGTTGCAGTAAATCCAGATCGTGTGCCTAAGTGGGCCTAGGAATCGTTGCCAGTGAATCGTGGGATATACAATAAAGCCAAGAGGTGTATTTTCTCTCCCTTGGGCCTAATGGTCCTGGGATGGGATGCACGATAAATCTTGTAGATTATATCTCAGTGTAGGGCCTAGTAAACCCTAGATCATACTATGGATGCACAGTAAAGTCTGAGAGACTAGGAGGCACTCAAATTCCTCACGGTGTAGGTGGAGAAATCTGGTGGCATCCATGTTAATTGGTCCTTTTTGGTGTGTTCTATGAGTCCCACACTCATGCTTGGAATATTGCACAGGGTTGATTGGTTGAAGAGGGACTTTTCTTAGCCAATCTATGGTTGGGTGGAATGTGGTAGTCCCATCTCCCATTGGTTCATTGAATTCATTAATGAGAGATTCATTATCTTGATTTTCATGTGTAAATGTATTTATGTAAATGTGGATTTTGATGGTAGATATGTTTATGGTATTTTTGTTCCTATTATGTTGGTTATATGTATATTTTATGAGAGTAGCTATATATGGATCTCAACACGTTTTTACTTTTATATGAATGGATAATGTGACCTTGACCTAATAGAGGGTAATTTAGCAATTGACATATGGGAAAAATGGTTCATAGTGATTCTCAAATAAGCATGATATCCCTACACTTAATTCTATTATTTACACCTGTAGGTTACATGTTGATGATGTGTTTGATGAAATGTTCGTCATGGCTAGTAGGGGTCTGGTTATGGTTTTTTTCAGTTTATTTCTTTTGCATCATCGTTTTCCGATATTTTTACTAGTTCTAAGCTATCACTCCATTCTGGCAGTGGCCTGGGCTATGTGCCTGAAAAAGTGGCTTGAATCCCGAGGTCACTGGCACAGAACTAGAAATTTTTCTCTGGTCCCTCACAGGAAAGCCTGTGGGAGTGACTTTAGGTTTTTAGTTGCTCCCTTTCCCATATCATGAGAGTGACTATGACCTAGGAGATACAAAACATCAATGGGACGCAAGGACAAGTTGTCTAAGTGGATGACTTATCTACTGAGGGTTCTGTTGATGATGTTGGATGACTATGTGTGTTCTGTTGATTCCACTTCATTAAGGTCACATAGGAGGTAAAATTTGATTATAGTAACCTCTCGTCTCATGTTTACCCCATTCAACATGGTTACCTAGGTGGATGTGGGAGCAGGGTGTTACATTATGTTTGCCAAGCCAAACATTAAATCCTATAGTGATAAAAGGATAATTGCATACAATATACTAGTGTTGACCAAGTTATTGCTTTCACAAAAGTAATGCAACCTATAATTGATAACTACAGGTTATACCATGAGGTGTTTTTCTTTTCTATTTTTTCATTATCCAATCCCAATCTATTACATTGTATTCATTGGGAAGAAATTCAAATGTTATATCTTGAAAAACTCCCTTCAAATACACTAGCTAAATGGTGAATATTTTCTTAATGTATTGAACCTACATAAATATTACTCAATGATATGTAAGAGTGAATTCTACTTGTTCACATCCATCGTCAAATATCTACAAAGAAGGATGTCCTAATGACCTCTTTCACCTCCTCCACCATACAATTTCAAAATATCAATATGCTATGAATAAGAAGGACATATGTATCTAAGATGAACTTGAACATATTGATTCCTCCCAACACCCTATATATCCATCTCTAGTAACTAAGTAAAGGGGATAATGGACAACCTAGATAGGGTTTCTACATAAATAATGTAGGCGTTGAATAATTTATAAGGGCCACAAAAGAAACGTTAAAGTAACAATTTTCAACCCATTTAATGAAGTCTACCCTAAACCATCCCAATGAAGCATCACTACACATAGGTATAGGAAATTCACTCAATAATATTTCATTCACAAATCAAATTCCAGTACAGGATCTAGTAGTTTCTTTGAATTCACCAATTGGAGGGCCTTATCAATAATATATAGATATTTCTTCCGAAAATCGAGTTATTGTTGAGATCCTTGTAGATAAGGTAGGTTTCAAATTGTGTGAAATTATTTTGGGAAAACATCTTATAAATAAAATTGCATAGTGAAATGGCTCAAACATAATTAAAACATTTTGGAGAATCATATTTAGAGATAGTGGCAATGAAAATTATATTGAACACACCTCGGATTTGGCCAAAAAATGTTGATTATTATACAACCAAAAGCAAGATGATGCCATAAGATCAAAGAAACACAAAAATAACTCCATGATATATATATTAGTGTTGGAAACTAGGATAATATTTAGAGGTGAGTGAATCAATATTGTGTCATTTTTTAAAATTATTTAGCTATTCAAACAAATTCAATCACAAAATCATGCACCAATCACATAGAGAATTGAACACATGATATTTACATGAAAACAAACATGGGAGAAAACCTAAAATTTTCATTTGATTTTAATGTAAATGCAAGCACAAACTTAAATTTACATCAGAATTTGTATGCATTAACCCCTTTTCTTTGCAAGCACTAACTTGTTAGAGGAAACAACCCCTTGATCTTTACGAGAAACAATCTGGAGGAGACTCCAATCACATGAAGCAGAAGCATTAACTTGCTTCAACCACTCAAATCCCTAGTTCATACATTTTCAAATTAAGGTCTATGGCACATTAATTAAAATATCACTCTTACAACAATATTTACTTTGATATCTACTTCCTTTCCTTTCTCCTTTCGTAATTAATTCCTGAAAAACTCATATCTACAATATTTATTTTGGCATAGAAATTGTAGATCTCAACAAATATTCTTTCTCAATCTCTACGAAACACACCTCTACATACTCTCAAGTTGTTGAGTGACACATGGTAGGAAGACATAAGAATTTAGGCATGTGGCATGTGATGAGCCTCAGTATTGCAACAAGAATGTTGCAACTCCCAAGGCTACTAACGTTAAATAGCAACATGGGGTTCGTACAAACTCAAGAGGTATCAGCACTATATGTGCAACATACAATGTGTCCTTCCTTTGCTATCATGATGTAATTGAGTGCATGTACTGAAGTCAAATCCTAAACTAATTATAGAAAATGAAATTTTCTATATAGAACCTTAACCTATTGCAAGAAAGAAAGTACAAGCAAAGAGATAGAAATTCAATGCTAAATCACACCATTTCCTAATTAACTGCCAATAAACTATGCTTTGAAATAATGCTAAATTATCATGAACCAAATGCTACTATATAATCATGGAAGTAAGAAGAATCAAACATCACTAATGTGCAAGTAAAGGGATTGAAATAAATCTATTTTTGTCTTTTTGTCTTTTCATGCAAAATCAAGTATGCAAACTAATTTCCTTTGGTGATGTGGCAAGTGAATTTAAGGATGTTGGAGGTTGTATGGAAAGGTTAGGAGATGGTTAGATGGTGTGGGAGACCCTTGGAGTCTTTTGGTGACTTCCTCGAAGTTTTCCATCAATTTTGCCTCAAACCAGGCCATTTTAGGAAAACCTAGAAGATGTACTAGAAACCTATAGGATGATCTTGTAGGAATTATAGGAAACCTATAAGATACAACCAAGAGAAAAATGTGAGGTTTTGGAGGTGATGGGAGACCTAGGAAATGTGTGTTATGGGTGGGATGGAGTGGGAAAATTCCTAGGATCACTCAAAGCTCAAAACCAAAGTCAGGAGATGGATGGATTCACTCCAAAAAGCTTGGAGACGTTTCCTTGTGAAATGATGAAATGGGTGATGGTTTAATGACCAAGAAAATCAAATCCAAATTGGATGCGATAAATTGTTTTATTAACTGGGATGTCTTAGGTCCCTATTCCAAGAGAGATCACTCAAAAATACCTATGTTAACCCATGCAAAAAAATAAAAAACTTTAGTAGTTGAAAATATAGAAATTTGAGAACTAGTGAGCTAGTAAACCTAAGAAATGCCTAACCAAATCAAGTGAAAATGCAATGGGTAATTTTTGTTATTAATTAGATTTTTTTTTATATAATGCAAGTGGAATCAATTCTATTGAAGCTCGTTAGGATGCTCTAAAAAATAGCAGAAATGTATTGTTCTTTGCTAAAAAGGAGGTCCAACAATCTAGATTTGGGAATAAGAAGACTAATCCAAGCAGCTCAATGATTACTATGAACTTAAAAAGATTTTCCAAGGATTAAATAATGCTTTTGATCCTGAAAAATAAATTACATCAACCATTTAACTCAATCATGCAACAAGAAATCATCAATACTAAATGCAGAACTAGAAATAAATTAAAACTAGAGATGCATGTGAATAAGCAATGAAAAGAAGGAAAGAAAATGATACAAAAGGGCTCTGAGGTTCCTAGGATGGCTAAGACCAAGAAAAATTAGAGACCTATTGAGGAGAACAAGATTTACACGCTGAACATGACACTAATCTTCATTATTTTCATCAATAGAATTATATCCCTGCAAGAAATAACAATGAAGCTGCAAAAATACAAGCTCTAACCACAATAACACTAATGAAAAATCTCCCCCCTAGAGAAAAATTTGACTTGGAACTTATAAAAAATGATTAGGAATAATTCCCCATGAATGGAGGAAACTTTCCCCGCCAAAATCCCTTGATTAGTTGATCTAGTCCCCAATACTAGGAATTTACATTAAATGGCAGGGAACACATTCCTAGATTTTCTCAATCATTACCTAGAGGAAAATTTGACTTGGTACTTATACAAAATGATTAAGAATCATTCCCCATGGATGGAGGAATCTTTCCCCATCGAAATCCCTTGATTAGTGGATCTTTTCCCTTGATTGGTGGATCTGCTCTCTTGATTAGTGGAACACATTCCTAGATTCTCTCAATCATTGGAGTTCCACAATTTGTGCCATAATTCCATAATATCTTGTTGACTTATTATTTATTATTTATCCTCTAGTAGTAGGGAGCAAGTCCCTAAATTATCTCCTCCTCCAACTCTTCATAATCTGCCCAATATTCTCATAATATTCCACAAAAATAAATAATATTAGCACAAATATTCAATTATTCATAAACCTTCCTAATGTGTATATTAAAGTTAAGAATAAATTATCTAATGCAAAAAAAGAGGTTTAATGTGTTGAAGGATGTTCATAGCCCTTAATTTATGTTTTAAATTAGAGGCATGGACATTAATTTATGTCTAATTTAGAGGCCCATCATACCCACCTGTTGAAAGTGTTGATCATCCTTTGAGCAACTTAGTGACCTCATTGTGACTCATCCACGGCATTGATGTCTTCTATATTGTGCATTAAGTATCTTGGTTGTAAGCTTTTCAAGAACAAGCGAAAAAACATATTTTTGTAAAGAAAAATTCTTGTTTCTTGAGACCATTAGTTTGCCTTCTTCCCCTTATTCAAGACGGTTCTTGGTTGTTTTTTAAGTTTTGCAAGGTCTTCCACACCCTTATCAAAATTATTCTAACTTGTTCCACCATTTATTTGCCTGAGGACTGCCTCCTGTAGGATCTTTGGGTCACTATAATTCCTACAGGATCATCCTCTAGAAAACACAGTCCCTTTGTAAATTGAAGTAAAGGAGTGGAAAAAATGACATAAATGGTGGAGGAATGAATGGTAATGAGTGGTAGAATAAAAATGTGAGTGACAAGGGTCTCTTTGTGATCCTCCTCTACTCTTTGATCATCCTTCTTGCTGACCTACAAATGGAAATTTCATGAGAATGGAGAGGATCCTCTCTTTGTTTTTTTTGTTTTTTTCAAGAATGAAACGGGGATGGATGAATGATGAATAGATAGTGAATATGAAGTGAATGGAGGGCTTGTAGTGCTATGGTGACCTTGGACTTTGCAAAAATTTCTTCTTTTAACTGTTGTCCTCATTCCTTGAAATGAGCACCCTTCATAATTTGACTTTTCAACATTGCTTGAGTGAAGGAGTGAGTTGCAATTAACTAGATGAAGGTGGTTGAGGTTGCTGACCAATCCTTAGCTTATAAAACTTCATCTTCCATGCATTGACAACAAATTTCTAACTATAATATGCTTAAGAGAAGAGGTCAAGAATATTTCATACCTGTACCTACTTGATGCTTGTTGGAGAGACATTCATGTTGTTGCTAACTTGATGTTGATGTGCAAGTGTTGGATGGTGATGTTGATAATACTTATGCTACTACTAAGCTCTGGAGGAGCTTCTTTGACCTCTGGATCTCCTTTAAAACTACTCACTGCCAATCTTGTAGGTGTTGTTTTTCATCCTATAGGTTTACAAGATAGCAACTTGTTTTGTCCATATCTCCCAAACAGTAGACCAGATTGAGCTTAAACATTTTGAGCATCTTGCCATCATCATTATGCACCTCCCCATAAACAACTTTTGGTAAATGGATGCATGGATCTCGAGAAAAACTAAAAATGGATGAAGGTGATGGAGGTCGATTGCTTCAAAACCGTGCATTGTAATTCGCTGAAATTGTTTGGGCACGTTACCATCATCCATATGCGTCTCCCCATGAAACATATTTTTAAATGGATGCACAGATATTGAGAAAATGCAAAAATAGATGAAGGTCATGGAGGCCAATTTCTTGGAAACCATGCATTGTAATTTGTTGAAATTTCTTGAGTAGGTTACCATCATCCATATGCATCTCCTCCTGAAGCAACTTGGTAAATGGATGCATGGTTTTTATGTTATGGCAAAAACAGATTTTTGCTCCATGTACTTTTATATCCTGTAGTAAAACAGAGCATCCTGTAGTCTTTTAGGACAACGAAGAAAATCAGTGGTAGAAGCTTGAGAATGATGGGTGGATGGTGAAAATATATGAGGGTGATGGATTGGCATGGCCTTCACCTTGTTGGATCATTTCATCGAAGTAGGAGAAGGTCAAAATTTGACTTCTTTCGACTAGGCTTGATGAATTTTCCTTTTGGTACCAACTTGTTCTGATTGCTTGTAGATGTTGGAGAGTATATGCATTCATGGAGCAAGGATTTTTTTTTTCTTTATTTCTTTTTTCCTCTAGGCCTACTAGCCACCCCAATGAGGTTTTCAACTAGTAGGTCTACCTAGGTGCCTCAATGGAGGTTTTCACCTAGGATCTTTTTTTTTTCTCTTTTTTCTTTTTTCCCCAACCCATTGACCACCACATGGATGTTTTGAATCAATGAGGCAATCTTAGGCACCTCCAAGAAGGTTTTCACCTTAGATTTTCATTTTTTTCTCTATTTTTCATTTTGTTTTTTTTTCTTCTACCCTACCCTACTTGAAAAACAAAATCACTCTCAAGTATAATAATGCTTCCAATGGAGCCATGTGCACATCAAGATGACAAACAAAATGATGTGGAGGCTTGAAATGTATGCTTTAACATGTACTTGGATTTCAGAGACCAAATGATTTGACTTCAAAAGGATCAAACATATTTGAGGAAGACAATGATGTTGTAACTTAGTGACCATGTGAAACCATATTTCAATATAGTTGTGATTTACTTGGTCCTTTTGCTAATATAGATCATTCTTCATGTATTCTTTTACCGTGACCTTCAAATCTTCCTCTTTTTGCTGATTTTTCTCTTGAATACATGGAGGATTTGATGGTAGCCATGAGGGAGTTCTCTCGATTTCTAATTTTGATGTCTACTCTTCATCAATTACAGCCCATGGTTTTGTGGTCTTCTTATTTGAATCTTATTCTTTTAGATGTGGTCCTTCAATGATATCAAGATGATCTCTTTTTTGCAATAATCTTCTTGAGCTATGGTGAATATCATTGATCTTAAGAGCAGGTGTTTGGAAGTGTTGTACCTCAGCATTGTAAGTGGGCTGAGTTGCTTCAATGTGTGGGTTTGGGAATGGTGGTACAGGTAGTTTAGTGGGAGTGTATATTTGAGATGGATGTGGATGGGGTTGTGGTTGTGGTGGAGGTGAAGGGTAAGGATAACAAGGAGTTCGGTATAGAGGATATTAAGGAATATATTGAGGATATTTTGGATGACTCCTATAAGTTCCTTTCCAACCTTATTGCCAAGATTCGTTTTGGGGTTGGGATGGCTAATGTTACCAAGGAAAATGTGTGTTCCAATTACTTTGAGCTGCATATGCATAACCTTGAAATTGTGAATTAGGCTTTTGCATCATATCAGGATGAATAGGCTACCATGGTCCTCTTGGAGCTACATAACATTGTTGCATTGGCAATTGACTTGCTCCATTGTCCTCTTGGTGAACTTTCTTCAACCTTGGCAATGAGGAACAACATTTAACATCATGTGATTCTGCATGGACAACACAAACATCTTATTTTTTCTCATTTTGTCTTCTTAACATTTCTACGTGTTTGGTTAGATTGCTAAGAATTTTTGCTTTAAAATCATCAAACAAATTTCTAAGTATAGCTTGACTTACCAACCTTGATGGTAACTTACTTATTCTTTCCTTTCCTCTTGATATGTGTTTGCATGTTTCAAAAATTTCCTCAAATGATAATTGATATACATCACCTCTACTCATAAGATTAAGGATATCAATCCATTCATCCCTAATTGTTCTAAGTAAGAGGGTTTTTAGTGTGTCAGATCCTAAATGATGTAGTTTTCCCCTCTTAACATTATACATGAACCTCTCGATTAGATCCTCTAGACTCTCATCTTCTCTTTGATTCATTTTAAAGATTTCTTCTTTAAGATCATGATCTTTATATTTTTCTAGGAATATCTTTTTCATATCATTCCAAGATATTATTGAATTAGTCCATAAATTCATGAACAATTTAAGAGCTCTATCCTTCAATGTTTCCGAAAACAATCTCAATTTTTGAGTTTTTAATAAATAACCATAAGATCTACAAACAATCTCAAATTCAAAGAGAAAGGTTTATGGATCCTCTCACCTTAGACCGTGAAATTTTGGAAGAAAAGATGGAGGGATGTTCTTCATGTGCACACTTCCATCAGTATCTTGAATGGGAAATCCAATAGGATCTTCCTCATTGTCATCATCGCCATCAATTTCTTCTACATTCTTCACCATAATCTTCTTCTACCTGTAGAAGTGAATGGTGATATGGCTCTTACTACGCCAAGTGATCAAGTGGGGGGGGGGGGGGGGGGTAGGTTGGTGTTGGAGAATTTTGTTTTTGTTTTTATGATTGAATGAAAACTATAATGCAATGCAATTTTCTACTTTTGAAATTAAATATGCTTAATGAAAATATTTTTTTTGTTCTTGAAAAAATTAAAAAAAAATGAATCAAATAGGGAAGAAAACAATGCATACTTTGACACCTCGCCAGAAACGGCGCAAAAAAGTGATGAGCCTTGGTATTGCAACAAGAATGCTACAACTCCCAAGGCTACCGACTTTAAATATCAACCCTGGGTTCGTACAAACTTAAGAGGTATCAGCATTATATGTGTGGCATACAACGTGTCTTTCCTTTGCTGTCATGTTGTAATTGAGTGCATGTACTGAAGTCAAATCCTAAACTAATTTCAAAAAATGAAATGTTCGAAATGGAACCTTAACCTATTGCAAGAAAGAAAGTACAAGGAAAGAGATGGAAATTCAATGCTAAATCATATCATTACCTAATTAATTGCCAAGAAATTATGCTTTGAAATAATGCTAAATTATCATGAACCAAATGCTATTATTCAAGCATGGAAGTAAGAAGCATCAAACATCACTAATTTGCAAATAAAGGGACTAAAATAAATCTATTTTTGTCTTTTTGTCTTTTCATGCAAAATCAAGTATGCAAACTAATCTCCTTTGGTGATGTGGCAAGTGAATTTAAGGATGTTGGAGTTTGGATGGAATGGCTAGGAGATGGTTGGATGGTTTGGGAGACCCTTGAGATGCTTTTGGTGACTTCCTAGAGGTTTTCCATCAATTAAGCCTCAAAACATGCCATTTCAGGAAAACCTATAGGATGTACTAGAAACCTACAAGATGATCCTGTAGGAATTACAGGAAACCTACAGGATACAGTTGAGAGAAAAATGTGAGGTGTTGGAGCTGATGGGAGGCATAGGAAAGGTGTTTTATTGGTAGAATGGAGTGGGAAAAATCCTAGGATCCCTCAGAACTCAAAACCAAAATCGGGAGATGGATGGATTCGCTCCAAAAAGCTTGGAGAAGTTTCCTTGTGAAATAATGAAATTGGCGAGGGTTTAATGACCAAGAAAATGAAATCCAAATTGGATGGGAAAATTGTTTTTATTAACTAGGATGTCTTAGGTTCCTATTCCAAGTGGAATCACTCAAAAATACCTATGTTAACCCATGCAAAAAAAATAAAAAACATTACTAGTCGAAAATCTAGAAATTTGAAAACTAGTGAGCTAGTAAATCTAAGAAATGCCTAACCAAATAAAGTGAAAATGCAATGGGGTAATTTTTGCTATGAACTAGAATTTTTTTTTGATCTAATGCAAGTGGAATCAATTTGGTTGAAGCTCGTTAGGATGCTCTAAAAAATAGCAGAATTTATTGTTCTTTGCTAAAAAGGAGGTCCAATAATCTAGATTTGGGAATAAGAAGACTAATCCAAGTAGCTCAATGATTATTATGAACTTCGAAAGTTTTTCCAAGGATGAAATAATTATTGTGATCATGCAAAAGAACTTACATAAACCATTTGACTCAATCCTACAACAAGAAATCATTAATACTAAATGCAGAACTAGAAAGAAATTAAAACTAGAGATGCATGTGAATATGCAATGAAAAGTAGGAAAGTATATGATATAAAAGGGCTCTGAGGTTCCTGGGATGGCCAAGACCGAGGAAACTTAGAGACCTATGGAGGAGAACATGATTTACAAGCTGAGCATGACACCAATCTTCATTATTTTCATCAATAGAATTACATTCCTGCAAGAAAATACAAAGGAGCTGCAAAAATACAAGCTCTAACCATAATAACACTAATGAAAAATCTCCCCCTAGAGGAAAATTCGACTTGGAACCTATAAAAAATGATTACGAATAATTCCCCATGAATGGAGGAAGCTTTCCCCACCAAAATTTCTTGATTAGTGGATCTAGTCTCCAATAATAGGAATTTGCATTAAATGGCAGCGAACACATTACTAGATTTTCTCAATCATTCCCTAGAGTCAAGTTCGACTTGGTACTTATACAAAAGGATTAATAATTGTTCCCCATGGATGGAGGAATATTTCCCCACCAAAATCCCTTGATTAGTGGATCTGCTCCCTTGATGATCCAAAATGGATTTTGGATAGACTTCTAAGTCTAAGTGTTCCTTGCAGAGTAAAATGAAAGTCCAAGGATGCTCTTGGAAATAGTCTCATTGCGTATGCCTTTTCATTCCGAATATATTTCAACTTGAATGGGCTAAAATGGACTTCAAATGATGAAGTTATCGCAGAAAGAAGATTGCCTTTGTCCTTTGGAAAATGAGGCATTTCTTCTAAAAATGAGGCATTTCTTCTAAAAATGGCATAAAAGTACTTATATGCAAAATCGCGTGTGAAAGGTTAAAAGTGTGGACCTAAAATATTATGTTCCAGAGCATGAACCCTTATCAGATCCGTTATATGTATCGGATCAGAGTGATGAAGGGATAAAGGCCTAGCGAGAGGACTTAGCGATTGTGATTATGCGATATGCCGATTATTGATGATCAAATCGGTGGATTGGCATCGGGGATGTACAGAACCCTTGGGCCGTAGTGAATGCGACATGAGATAGTGATCCGTGGCATGTGATCTCAGCTGTTGGATTAGAAATGAGATTAATAGCCAAGATTAAATCGGCAGTTGGGAGATCGGCGAACCCCAACACAAAGGGCCGATACGATAGCGATATGCAATGTGATCTAAACCATCCGATTGGGGATTAGATCAATGGTCCAGATTAAATTGGTGATCAGTGATCGACGATCCCCAATATTAGGGCCATTGACATAGTGTGATTGTGATTAGCAATAAGGGTCAGAACCGATGGGAATTATAAGCTCGATTGCATAAAATTTGAAATCCAAAATTTTTGGATTTTCTATGTATTAGCGCATTTCTCCTATAAAACAGAAATACAAAGGAAATGCGTCTGTAGCGATAAACTGGACCCAAAAGGTTTATACATGCAGCTTTATGTTGTTTGAGTTCCATAATGAACGAGATTTTAACCGGGCCTCAGGCAGTAAGTGGTATTGGACGAGCTTCATTCGATCCCATACACGGGCCGACATGTGGCTTGGCACCGGAAAGGGAAAGTTGCCTTTTCGAGTGGGTAATCTCTGTATGCCTAAGCTGCCCGAAATGAATATCAATCATTGGATTGAAGATCAAATAGATCAACGATGGGCTTGTGATAGCGATCACAGGCAGACCCAATAGGATTATAGGGCAGATTCAATGATTTTTGAAGTCCGATAGAAAGAGTTTTTGCAAATTTTTCATTGTTTTTAGTGTATTTTCGGTAAAACTCTGTGTATTGCAATTTTGTTCTGTTTTCAGGTTTTCGCCTAAGGAAAGGACTCGATTCCTTTGTAACAACCCCTAATCATTGTGCCATGTGACAAGTAGGCATTTTGTAAACAATGATGCATTTGAAGCCACAGAGCCCTAGAGCCAAATGGCAGTAGAATAGACAATGCATAGAGAAGCTGCAGGGCTGCAGAGGGATGATAACACATGGAGAAATAGCTTGGGAAGCCAGAGAGCCATGAAAATGCCTTAAAGGAGCTAGAGAGCATGATTTAGAGCATAGGCAGGCATAAGTAGGTAGCACAGAGAGCTGAGAGAGTTTTGGATTCACTTGGAGGTCAACTGAACCAGAGAGCATGATTGACAGGCATCAAAGTTGCAAAAGGTCGCTGGAAGGTTGCTAAAGGTCGCTGGGAGGTCTAGCAAACCATTGATGCATGAGAGGCCGAGAGAGAGATCAGAGAAGCCAGAGCCAAGAGCCAAGAGCCAGAGCCAGAGCTAGAGCCAAAGCCATGAGCCAGAGGCATGAGCCAAAGCTAGAGCTAGAGTCAGAGCCGAGAGCCAGAGCGAGAGCCAAAACCAAAAAGCCTGAGAGCTTTAGAGCCAGGGATGAGATGGTGTTCTAAGCCCATTGTTTTTGTGTAATACAGTGGAGTTGAGTGGGGAGCTTGTAAAAGGACTGTGCCATAATCCTAGAGAGCCTAGTCAAGTTGGCTAAAGCTCAAGGAGACGTGGCCCAGGAGTTTTGGGTGAACTCCAAATTAATATTGTTGTTGTGTGTTATTGCTTATTGCTACATTGCATTTGTTACTTATTTGCTGCTTTACTTACTATCATCTGTATTCTAAATCAGCATAAGCAAGTGAACTTAAAGCACATAACCAGTCTTAAGACAAACATAAGCATACACCTGTTTTCAAGCATTATTAACTCCACATTTAGTTAATCACTAGATCTTGGGAATATTTAAGCTTTGGAAGGCGGTGAGGTTCTTGGAAGCTTGAGAAGAAGCCTTCAGTACCCCATTTTCAGATCATGTGGTATTAGAGCCTGAGATTGATTAACCACACCTTCAGGGAAGGTTATATTAGAATGTTGATTGATAGAGAAAAGATTGCTTGTCTGAAAGGTGTTTAGACCGTCAGAGGTTGATTATATGCTTGTTTGCAGACTGACTATTGTTTGAGTTTGCAGAGGTGAAGGGAAAGTTATTTATAGCTCAGTCCAGGAAGGACAAGAAGGAGGAAGGGCTAAAGGAATTCTTCTTATCCCAAAGGACCTCAAAGAAATCCTAGAAGCACAAGAGGTTTATTGCAAAAGGTTGCTTGCATAAGCTCTTTGTTAATCTTGTTTGAAGTTCTTTTGTTCATTTTCATAATGACAACTTCTACAAGTGAGTCCTCAAATTCATCCTTCATCACAAGAATCTTTGATGAATACATGAACCAAGACTTGTCCACCTTGATGGATATGGTGAGAAAAATATATGAGGATGGAAGGAAGAGAAGCGTACATAGAGAGGAGTTGAATTTCGTGGAGGAAGAGAAGCAGATGCTTTCTGACAAATTACAGGAAATGGAGAGGCAACTTCATATTGAAAATCTGAACCTGAAAAGGATGCATGATTTGGAGATGCAGCTCTTTGTTGACAAAGACCCCTTTGTCAAGTATCAACTTGAAGAAGAGGTAAACCATTCCAGTTTATCTTCAAATTCTTCTAAGAATGCTTATATTGGTTCTTTTGAAAAACATACTAGAGGTATAGGTTCCAAGCTAATGTCTAAGATGCGTTATGAAGGAAAAGGTTTGGGTAAACATGCACTAGGTATTGTTGAGCCAATAATGGTTGAGGAAAGGCCTAAGTATTTGGGTCTTAGCTATGGACAGTCTTATGGAGAGAGTTCCAAAGTTTCCATGAAGGCCATTGAAACAGTTCCAAGAAGGAGTTTCATTTTAGGTCATCTACCTCAAGAGTGTGAAGATTGTATTAAGGAGGAATGCAATAGCTTGAAACATCATTTGTAGGATGCAGGTGTTCAGAAGCATGCACTTGAACCAGAGATTTCTAGAAACTCTAACAACCTTGAAGAGATTGATGGTGTTCCAAAGGGAGCCACTTCTTCATTTGCTTCACCTCCTCATGAAGGCAATAAAGGTGAAAGAGAAAAGTATAAATCTAGTTCTAATCATTTTCCTTTTGATTTTGCAAAGCATGATAAATTTCCACATAGATATGGGAAAAGAGTTGCATGTTCCTTTTGTGGTTTGGATAACCATAATGTTTCTAGATGTTGGAAGAGAATGGCCACATATAGTAAACTTTTGAAGGAAAAGAAGCAAGAAGCCAAAGGTCCATTCGACAAGGCAAATCATGCTGTCAAGAGGATGCACATGTGTTGCACTCACTACCATAAGCAAGGGCATCTTGCTGAAAAGTGTTTGACTTTGAATCCAACAATGCTTCCACCAAAGCTGAAGAAAGTGGAAAGAGAAAATGATAGGAATGGAAAGGAAGATTCCATAATTGATGTGTTTCAGGATGATTCACATGTTGATGCTGATGTGTAGACAAAGGTAGTACCTTTGAAAGGGATTGGTAAGAAATGGTTAGAGTTCTTATCCAATTAAGATTGCATGTCTATTGATGCATCTATTTGCATTTCTTTGTTAATGGAATGCAAGTTGTAGGATTTTACCAAGAAGGTGAATAGGGAAGTTTAGTAGGAGACTCACTTTGTTTCTGCAACATTATATTCATTTCAGCTTTCAAAGTCTACTGTGCTTAAGTGAAAGTTGAAGGATGAAATGCATGCATGAAAATGTTGTGCATGAACACGGGGATATTGATGCTTTCCTTGTTTTTGAACATGTATGTGTAATTAACTTGTAGGGTTGATTGATTTGACATGCATGTGATGCAATGTTGAGTTGGGAGAAGTTAACTTGGTCTCCAAGATGGAGATAATGATGAAGTGTTTCATCTTTTGAAAAATATTCCTAATGTTCTTTTTCTACATGCTTGACTTGAACAGTCATTTGTTTAAGGGCATGTTTTTTGGGCTTGTTAACTAGTCCATCATTTGTATGCATATGTAAGACATGGAGGTGTTCACAAGATGTGAAATTTGTTTCTTTTGTTGAATTAGGAGTTTAGGCCATCCAGTTGTTGTCTATATTTCTATTGTTGTTAACAGTTGTTGTTGAGAGCTTGTTAAATAGGTACAAATGAAATTTTTGTGGAGAAGATGTACTTCACATTTGTTTAAGCCACCTTGGATCAATGATCAAGGAAAATAAGTTCAAACTACCTTCTATGACCATTTCAGCATGATTTCTACAGGAAGGCAAGGAGGAAGGAAGTTCTTCCTAGGAGGACCAGCACATCTAGGAAGGAAAGTGGTCAAAGGCTTTGGTTCAGAGGCACTATGCAAGGAAAGTGTGTGGAGGCTGAAAGAAGTGGGTGTTATTACTCTCATTTACTGTTCAGATTAGTATATCAGTATTCTGGAGACCAAAAGTTCTTTAGTGGGAAGGCATGATCCAAAATGGATTTTGGATAGACTTCTAAGTCTAATTGTTCCTCACAGAGGAAAATCAAAATCCAAGGATGCTCCTTGAAATAGTCTCATTGCGTAGACCTTTTCCTTCTAAATCTACTTCAACTTGAATGGGATAAAATGGTCTTTGGATGATGAAGTTATCCGAGAAAGAAGATTTCCTTTGTCCTTTGGAAAAGGAGACATTTCTTCTAAAAATGGCATAAAAGGCCTTATATGCAAAATCACATGTGAAAGGTTAAAAGGGCGGACCCAAAATATTATGTTCCACAGCCTAAACCCTTATTAGATCCGTGAGATGTATCAGATTAGAGCGATGAAGGGACAAAGGCCTGGTGCGAGGACTTGGCAATTGCAATTATGTGATATGTTGATTTCTGATGATTCGATCAATGGATCAGCATCGATGATGTATAGAACCCTTGGTCCATAGCGAATGTGAGATGTGATAGTGATTCATGGCATGCGATCTTAGCCATTCGATTGGAAATGAGATCAATGACCAGGATTAAATCAAAGGTCAAGAGATTGGCCATCTCCAACACAAAGGGTTGATGTGATAGCGATATGCGATGTAATCTAGACTATCTGATCGAGATCAGATCAAAGGTCTAGATTAAATCGGTGATCGGTGATTGACAATCCCCGATAGCAGGGCGGTTAACATAGCGTGATTGTGATTAGTGATCAGGGCTAAACTCAAAGGGAATTATAAGCCAGATTGCATAAAATTTGAAATCTAGGATTTTTCAGATTTTCTGTGTATTAGCGCATTTTCGCTACAAAACTGAAATACAAAGGAAATGCGCCCAAAGCGATAAAATGGACCCGAAAGGTTTATAGATGCAGCTATATATTATTTGAGTTCCGTAATGAGTGGGATTTC
>APFE031600648.1:98212-103212 GCA_000404065.3 Pinus taeda | reverse complement strand
TGATTTGATACATATAGATTTGAAATATCCTTAAAAAAAATTCCCTTCCCAAGCAAGTCCTTAATTGTCCACAATGGTATTTTCGGTCTTCCTTTATTGAGAAAACATATGAATAAAATTTAGGTTCTCATCCCCTCTTCTTACTAGATGATATTTCTCTTTAACTTCCATTTTGACTCTTCCCATCCTTGCAAATGATATCATTTTCTCTTCAATATTTTTATGTCTCAAATAACCTCCTAGGTAAATCCACACCCATAAATAGGTTCATGGTATCTATTAGGTTTTGTTAAACCTAGATCTTAACTATGCTTCAAAAATATGATATTTTTCATATGTCGAAGCTTTAACATTCCATTTTATATTTCCCAAATCCCTTTGAAATTTCTCCATAGTAGTGTGACATACAAACAATTTGAATGGAATCTAATCATTCTCAACTAGTGATCTCCAACATTGTTACTTAAACAAATTGTAGCTCAATTTAAAATGTGTTGGTGTTTCTTAATCCACTGATCCATGTGAAAGTTTATAGGAAGATGATATGATCCATTTCTAGAATATAATCATGGATAAAAATGACCAAATCTAGAGGCAAGATTATCTAACACTTAGAAATTATATTCCCTTATACAATCCTTGCATCCTCGTTCTATTATCCCTTTAGACTGACCTTAGGTCCAATGGAACCACAAACACAAATACTTTATTGTCAAAGGTTGTGATGAAAAAAATATGCTAATGGGTCATGTCAACCCATGGTTCACCATAACTCATAAGCCTTTATTTTAATAGCTAGGTTCCCCCCCCCACACACATGATTTTAGGTTCATTAGAATGGGATGTCTCATTTATTGTTCCTAGAAATCCATCCTACTAAATATTAACCCATAAATATTAAAAAGAAAAAAAAATATACCACAACCTAAATGTTTTGAGTATACTATGTTAATTATTAAAAATAATGAGGTTCACAAATTTTCTTCATTATTGTCAATTTTTATATAATAAAATTTGATTGATATGGAACTCACGTAAGTATGTACCACTTATTTATTGAAATTATTTTTTAGTAGGGAGAATTGAAGATCAAGAGAATTAGTTATTGCAAATAATTTTGCTACCTATAAAGGAGAAACAATTCCAACTCGAATTATATCTTCTCCTCTTGCTAATAATATTTACAAAATGGTATCTACCAATCTTCAATGGCTCTAGTAAATATTATTATTGCCAACTCCACTTTCTTTTATTTACTGCCTACTTCACATGGTTTCATTTACTACTTTCTCCTTTTTGTTAGGCTTATAAATATTACATACATTTCTTCTTTATTCTAGAAAGAAATCAGTGTTGCACACACACATAAAATTATTTTCTATTAACCATCAAATCAGACAAATACATCACACATATATGGTGCTTATGAGATCCAACAAATTGTAAACTAATATATCATTTGTTGAGAAAATATCTCAATAACCCAATCAACCAACAATCCCAATCTATGAATATACTATTATAAGTGTTAATTCTAAGTCCCTCCATTAATGCTTACATTCAAAAATTAAGACTACATGAATCACAAATTACATTTCACATATAGGTCACATATGATTGATATGGTCTTCACTAGCACTTGTACCCACTTTAAAGTCTCATGGACCATGCTCTTTATCCACCACAATCTTTGACCTTCCCACTTAATTCATTTAAGATATAACCACCTTCGACCATTGTTGATGAACTTGTAAGATCAACAATATTGACATACTCGTTTCGTTGAGGCTTCCGTAAGAAAATATGTCTAGTAACTGAACCATTTTATGGACCTGCCACCATCTATTGGATATTTCACTTTCAACGATCTATCAATTTCTAGGAAGGTAGTCTGGATATTCTATGTGTTCAGAATTTGGTCATACAACTTGACCTATCTCACACACATGGATCTCATACTATAACCATAATAGTATATAAACATAGTCAAACTAGTGTGTGTTCAAGGGTTTCTAAGCACCAAGAATTACTAATTTGAATTGTCCAACATTGTTCAATAATTGGTTCTGCACCTTCAATTTACATACCAAAATATACCTAACCTAAAAACTACATACATGACTAGTAACTATTTTAGAAGAGTATGACGAGCTCTACATTGAACTCATCATCACTGTCATAATCTGAGAAGTCCTCAAGGTTAACCTCTAGTAAGCCTTCAGAAGTAGCTAACATAGTTGATTTTTTTACTTTTCAATTTAAGAGATCTTTGTCACATGTTTTATGATTGAACATTGTATTTCTATGTCTTTTGCAGTAAAAGAATTCAATCGAGTTCATTTTCTTATTGATCTCACCATTAGAGAATAGTGTCATATCAAGATGTGAGTTTTCCTCTGTGTCACATGTTTTCATCCTATTTTCTTTTTCTAACAGTGTTGCTATCATTTCATCTAGTGATTGAGAATAAAACTGACTGAAGGTAAAAATAATATTATCATAATTTGAATATAAATTGTTTAGCAAAGTAGCCTTAGTATCTTCATATATTATTTTCATCATAGTTTCCTTCAAGTACATTATGAGAGATTTTAGATCATTTATATGTGTAGACAATGATACTCCTCATGTAGTTTAAGTTTGAGTAACTATAATTTTAAGGAGAGTTTTACAAGTCCTTAATTATCCACAATGGTATTTTGGGTCTTCCTCTCTCAAGAAAACCTATGAATAAAATTTGTGCTCTCGTCACCCTCTTCCTACAAGATGATCTTTCTCTTTAACCTCCATTTTGACTCTTCCCATCCGTGCAAATGATATCATTTTATCTTCAACATTTTTATGTCTAAAATAACCTCCTATGTAAATCCACAGGCGTAAATAGATTCATGGTATCTACTAGGTTCCGTTAAATCTATATCTTAACTATGCTTCAAAAATATCATATTTTTCATATGTCCAAGCTTTAAGATTCCATTTTATAATTCCCAAATCCCTTTGAAATTTATACATAGTAGTGTGTCCTACAAACAATTTGAATGTAATCTAGTCTTGCTCAACTAGTGATCTCCAATCTTGTTACTTAAACAAAGAGGAAATCAATTTAAAATGTGATGTTTTTTCCTAAACCACCAATCCATCTGGAATTTAATAGGAAGATGATATGATCCCCATCTACAATATAATCATGTATACAAATTACCAAAGCTAGAGGAAATATTAGCTAACACTTGGAAATTATATTCTCTTATTCAATCCTTGCATCGCCATTTTATTATCCCTTTAGATTGACCTTAGGTCTAATGGAACCACAAACACTAATACTTTATTGTCAAAGATTGGGATGAAAAAATATATGCTAATGGGTCATGTTAACCCATGGTTCACCATAACTCATAAGCCCTTATTTTCATACTTAGGTCCCCCCCACACATGATTTTAGTTTCATTAGAATATGATGTCTCATTTATTCTTCCTAGAACTCCATCCTACTAGATATTGGCCCTTAAATATTAAAAGGAAAAAAAGGTACCACAGCCTAAATGTTTTGAGTATACTATGTTACTTATTAGAAAGAATGAAGTTAACAAATTTTCTTCATATTACGATAGTTTAAAAATTGAAATATTATCAATTTTTATATAATAAAATTTGATTGTTATGGAACTCATGTAAGTATGTATCACTTATTTATTGAAACTATTTTTTAATAGTGAGAATTGAAGATCAAAAGAATTAGTTGTTGCAAATAATTTTTCTACTTAGAAAGGAGAAGCAATTCCAACTCAAATTAGCTCCCGTCCTCTTGCTAATAATATTTACAAAATGGTATCTAACCATCTTCAATGGCTCATGTAAATATTATTATTGCTTACTCCACTTTCTTGAATTTACTGCCTACTTAAATTGGTTGTGTTTACTAATTTCTACTTTTTCTTACGCTTATAAATATTACATACATTTCTTCTTTATTCCATAAAGAAATCAAAGTTTCACACACACACAAAATTATTTTCTATTAACATCAAATCAGACAACTACATCACACAAATACATCACACATATATGGTGCTTATGAGATCCAACAACTTGTAAACTAAGATATTGTTTGTTGAGAAAATATCTCAACAACCCAATCAACCAACAAACCCAATCTATGAATATACTATTGTAAGCATTAATTCTAAGTCCCTCCATTAATTCTTACATTGAAAAATTAACACAACATGAATCACAAATTGCATTTCACATATAGGTCACATATGTTTAATATGGTCTTCACTAGCACTTCTACCCACTCTAAAGTCTCATGGACCATGCTCTTTATCCACCACAATCTTTGACCTTCCCACTTAATTCATTTAAGATATAACCACCTTCGACCATTTTTGACAAACTTGTAAGATCAACAATATTGACATACTCATCTAATCAAGGCTTCCTTAAGAAGCTATGTCTAGTAATTGAACCACTTTATGGACCTACCACCATCTATTGGATATTTTGCTTTCAACTATCTATCAGTTACTAGGAATGCACTCTGGATATTGTATGTGTTTAGAATTTGATCATACAACTTGACCTATCTCACCCACATGGATTGGAGGTTTTAACCCCGTACAGAAATTACCTGCATACGAATTCTAAATCACAGGAAAAATAAAAATGTGAGAGCATAACACATAAAACACATATACACAGAGATTTCCCACTGGATCTCAAAACCCAAACTACCAGCTTCATTTTTCATTATATTCCTTTCAATGTTACAATACATATTTATACATGTTGAAGCATCCAATACCATGGATCGAAAAACCATCACGTCTAATACCATGGACCAAAAAACCATCGATCTAATACCATGGACCGAAAACCATCACGTCCAAAAAACATGTGCGAAAATCATGCACAAAACCATAGGTGGGTCCGCCCAACCTAACATAGGGTCCAAAACCAAAATTTTCCGGGGCGCTGCGCCGGACCCCATAAAGTGGGGT
>APFE031600648.1:865-92349 GCA_000404065.3 Pinus taeda | reverse complement strand
GGACTACCAGCTTGATTTTTCATTATGTTCCTTTTCAATGTTACAATACATATTTATACATGCCAAAGCATCCAATACCATGGACCGAAAAACCATCACGTCCAATACCATGGACCAAAAAACCATCGATCCAATACCATGGACCGAAAACCATCGCATCCAAAAAACATGTGCGAAAATCATGCACAAAACCATAGGTGGGTCCGCCCAACCTAACATAGGGTCCAAAACCAAAATTTTTTGGGGCGCTGCCCTGGACCCCATAAAGTGGGGTTACGGGTACCCCTCAAACCCCCTCTTAATTATGTGGAAAGAATATAACATAACCCAACATGGATCTCATACTATAACTAGTAATCTTTGTTCAAGGGCTTCCAAGTGCTAGGAACTACAAACCATAATAGTATATAAACATAGTCAAACTAGTGATGTGTTCAAGGGTTTCTAGGTGTTGGCTTATTGGGGCCTAACCTAGGTTCAGAGGTGATTTAGCCAAACAAATCCCGGTACTACTGGCCCTTTCGGTAATAGTCTATGGAGCGCAGACTGAGGTCTCACCCAAAGTAGTATGGGAGGGTGCTAGAACCAGGTTTCCGCACCATGGAAATCTCTGATTAGCTCAAGTGGTTTGTGGCTTGACCCTACACGCACGTCGCAACGCGCACTGACTCGTACCTCGTAGCCAAAACTATTGCCTTCGCACAGCCCTACTCGAGGGCCGAACGTTGTTATTACCCAAGTCCTTACTAGTATTCCACTGTTATTGGATTAACTTAGCTTATTTGTATGTGTTAAGTTATATTTAGCAATATAAATCATTCATACATGTGTACACAATAAATAAATAGTAAATTTGTAATTTACATCAACCATGCATTAATCCAAGAACAGATACACGAATTGGTAACAAAACCTTTCTTTATTAATCTCTTCATCAGTTACAGACTCGACTCCACCCTGCGTACTTAGCTGCAAGGGTCCGCGCTCTCAGCTACGGACTACTAGGCCTTTGCATGCTCAGTTGTAGAGCCTTTTCCTATCCTACGACCCAAGACACACTTAGTCACTTAGACTCTATTCTCGCCTCTTGCTTCCTTCTTCCTTCCTTGCTTCCTACTATCTTTTATAATTAGAGCCTCGCTCTATTTATACAATCCCATGGTCTGTGGACCATGGGTAGGCCGACATTACATTAAAAAACTAGGGTGGAAAACCCTGTGACTCTATCATACATTTTACGCTCTACACCCGCAATTCGCAGTATTTACAACAATATCGGGTCAAAACTTGGGCTTTGAGCCCCAAAACATGCCTTGGGGGGATTCCATGCCCAACACAGGCACCAATAATTACTGATTTGAATTATCCAACATTGTTCAATAATTGGTTCTACACCTTCAATTTACAAACCAAAATATACCTAGCTTAAAAAAAAACATACATGACTCGTAACTATTTTAGAAGAGTATGAGGGGCTCTGCATTGAACTCATCATCATTATCACAATCTGAGAAGTCCTCAAGGTTAACCTCTAGTAAGTCTTCAGAAGTAGATAACATAGTTTATTATTTTAATTTTTCATTTAAGAGATCTTTGTCACACATTTTATGATTGAACGTTATATTTCTATGTCTTCTACAGTAAAAGCATTCAACTAAGTTCCTTTTTTTATTGATCTCACCCTTAGAGAATAGTGTCATCTCAAGATGTGAGTTTTCTTCTATGTCACATGTTTTCATCCTATTTTCTTTTTCTAAGAGTGCTACTATCATTTCATCTAGTGATTGAGAAAAAAACTAACTTAAGGTGAAAATAATATTATCATAATTTGAAGATAAACTGTTTAGCAAAGTAGCCTTAGTATCTTCATCTACTATTTTCATCATAGTTTCCTTCAACTACATTATGAGAGGTTTTAGATCAGTATGTGTAGATAATGATACCCCTCATGTAGTTTAAGTTTGAATAATTGTTATTTCAAGGATAATTTTACATTCATGGCCTTTTACCCAAATATCTTGCTTAACTCTTCCCATATTTGTGCAAAAGATTTTTTTGAGTCTATAAGATGAAGTTGTGAATTTGAAAGAGAGAGTCCTATAATGTACTCAAATTTCTCTTCCCTTTTCAGCTAATCAATTAATAAATTAGGGTATTGAGATGTTTGTTCTTCTTCTTTTACTAAGCTCCATAATTGTTTTCACATAAGATGCATTTGGACCTTCACCTTCCAAGTATGGAAGTTTGGAGAATTAAAAATTTCAAGAACTATTTGTTCCATACTTAAAATAAATAGCTACCGTATGATTGTTACCTCGTGTGTTGGTTGCCTCCATCGTGAACAGACCAAATATATCATCCTCTTGTCAACACAACTATTCATCCTTATGGTTTGCAGATAATCTAAACGGTTACGACTCATAACGAATTTGGTGCCTAGCCTCACTTCTCGGTTGTAGTAATATCTTTGTATAAGGCCTACAAACAATCATTTTGGAGCCAAGAAAGAAGCATCAACAAGTAAAAAATAGTGTCTTGAGCCTATATGTGATTCCAATAAACATGGTTCCTTTGATAGAAAGAAAGAAATCAGAGTTGCACACACACACACACACAATTATTTTTTTACTACACATCAAATCGCATAAATACATCACACATATATGGTGCTTATGAGATCCAACAAATTCTAAACTAAGAGATTGTTTGATGGGAAAATATCTCAACAACCCAATCAACCAACAAACCTAATATACCAATATACTATTGTAAGCTTTAATTCTAAGCATGTCTACTTAATATGAAGACACACAATGGACACTAGGGAACAAAATTTATTTAATGAAGATTTGATTCCTTAATAAACAATATCCAATTTAAACATTCATTTTTGGTGACAAAAAAAATATTATTTATATGTTCTCTTACAGATGGTAATATGCATCATAATGAACATCTACACGACTGGATAGCCCGATAATACTTTTATTGTAAAACAATAATTTTTTTAATGGTGAAATGGTGTCCATGAGATGGAAGAATAAATTGTCCTATTAAATTCTCTCCATATGATTTCTATATAAATTATAAGTAAATTAAATGGTCTAATTGAATTTCCTCCACATGATTTCTGTATAATGTATAGTTAGGTAATCATATTAAATTTCTTCCATATAATTCCCATATAAATTGTAATACTAATGAATTAGTGTTTTCTTAATATGTAAATAAAACTTGACACAATAAAAAAAAATGTGATGTGTGAAGTATGCATGATATTTTAAATTATTTTTCATTTTTCATATGAAAAGAATAATTTATTTTAAATTATCAAAAATAAAATGACAAAATAAAATTGTCCATGAGGTTTAGAAGAGTGATGGGGTGTATTGTTAAGTCACTAAGTGACGTGAACATCATTTGTTCAAAACTCTATGGGTAAAAATTTAGCCATGTTAAGAGCTAGTGTGCCATGGCTTGTTGTGACATTATGGAAATTTTGAGGTCTAAAATGGGTCTCGTAAGGAATTTCAACTTATCTCTCGAATTTCAAGTGAGAGCACTGGTTGGATGAAGAATTCGGACCCTTATACATGCAAAATAAGAAATACATCAAAAAACTTGATTGCAATCAAATTTTTCATATATTTCTCAGTTTTAGTGTAAAAGGGTCCATCAAAAGTATGCAACATAGGTACTTCTCGTATGAGGAATTGAATTTTACATCCAACCATTGTTCATGGTTGTGTTTGAGTAAAACCATAGGAACATGTTAAAAATGTGAATTAGAATAATATTTTATTTTTTATTTTTTATCCTTTTCATTTTTTACTCCAAAAATAGTGAAACATTTTGCATGATTTATATCATCACATTAAATCTTATTGATTCTTATAAAATTGATTTTAATTATTCTTATGATCTAAGATGGTGATTTTGACTTGAATGCCGCTTTTAAAACAAAAAGTTAACGATAAAAGTTAACCATAAAGTTAACCATACAATCATTTAAGACCTCAAATTAAAATATAATAATTTATTTTAAATTATCAATATTAAAAATAGAAAATAAAGTCAATATGAAAATGTAATCACTCCATTCTAATTCCATCCCGGCCTCCCCGTTAAGCTTTCCACAGCTACATATCATGATAGCATGATTGTTATCTCTCGTGGGCCAAATATCAAGATCAGATGACTGACATTCCATGAGATATAACAGGTCCCTGCTGGTTTTCAAGCACTATATTTCATATTATTTGAATGTGGGAAAATTATTTTGGAGATGGCAGGATGAAAACTCGCAGAACCTGTAGTTTTCACTTTCAGGAAGTTGTGATAGGTACCACCCTAAATTCAGAAAGAAAGAGACATATTACAGAACGTACAAGGCTTACCACAGGAATTTGCACGCCATGACTTGACCTGTCCCCATTCTCCCACCTCCAAAATCTCACTCACTGAACACTGGGTCTTGTACATCCACACGAAAATTGGGCCTGTTGAATAGAAAGCGATGGCACTAGCAGTTTGTAAGCATAGTATTTGTCTTTTATGAAAAAAAAATGTGGTATTTATTTGGAATATAGTTTAATTAATTTTAAAAATTGAACTGATCTAGATCTCCTCCTCCGAACTAAACAGAAAAATCAAATAAAATTTAATCCAAACTTCAACTTCAGACCATATATCTGGCAAAAACTTCATATTACCACTTGTATCAAACTACCGCTGAAAACAATTTTCACTATATTTTAAGAAAGGAACAGCAATGTATTGACAGGTGATGAGATTTGTGTGCATTAGATTGAAATGGTTGGTGATGAGACTTCTGTCCATTGGATTGAAATGGTTGGTGATGAGATAATGGTATTAAAAGGACAGATAGTATCATCCGTGTGTCGTCGTGGGCCAAATATGTTAAATTTCTCTGCTGCTTCTGCGGATGCTTCCTGGAACTTGTTCGGTTGTCTTTCATTTGTCTGGTTTGTGCTTGTCTTCAACTGTGGGAGAGATATGCTCAGCTGAGGAGACATGACCATGTCATCTCAATTATTCAATTATTTATCGATAGATTCTCTCGATTCATAATTGACATTTTCACAATTATTTATTGACAGATTTCCGATTCATGGATACGTTTATGTTTGGAGTAAGATGGCCAGCAATGTTATTTCTTAAAATATGCTACTCAATACACGCTAAAGAACAGGGAAAATATATTGAATTAACTTTACAATAAAGCTTTTATCTCACACATAATCACATTTATATAATAATCGAGATTTTGAATATTGAGCCACCGCTGTATTTATACACAATATAGAATTATTTATATAATTTTTATCACTTTCATTACAATAAAGACAAGTGTATCATAATAGATTTTCCTTTTAAAAGCGAAAGCATTACTTTACATTTCGTTTTATTGTACATTAGTTTATTCACTATACACGGATAACATAGGTATAAATTACTTCTAAAATATATATCTTTTTTTTTTCTTTGAAATAAATTATAGTTTATTCATTTTCATTCCTAAATAAAATAGAAATAAAAATATGGAATTTTCTGCTATTTAGATATCAAATCTATAATTTTAACATTTTTATTTTTTTTCCCGCTAATTCTTTATGACATAGTCTAATTATTTTATATTTTATTTTTTGCTAAAATTTAGTGATGTAATTTTTGGCAAGATTGTGATTTGTAGTTGATTAAAATATGGTATTTGATGTATAAATGGATTCAAGTTTGTGCAAAATTGATGAAGCACTCAAATTATGTAAATGTTGTATTTGATGTATAAATTGATTCAAGTTTGTGCAAAATCAATGAAGCACTCAAATTATGTAGACTAAACAGATTATATTATGGAAAAGAACCAAAGCATAAAAGAATTGCACTATACATGTTACAACCAATATCCATGACATAATTAGACTCCCTCATAACAAAGCTCTCTCACAACAAAACAAAATTACCAATGCATCTAATCATTCATGGAGTGTTCAACATCTCCAACCAACCAGCATCACATGCACGTTATCCATGAGATAATTAGACTCCCTCATATCAAAGCTCTCTCACAACAAAATGAAATTACCAAGGCATCTAATCATTGATGGAGTCTTCAAAATCTCCAAAGAACCAACATCACATGCACCTCATCCATGAGATACTTAGACTCCCTCATAATATTAAAATGAAATTACTAATGCCTCTAGTTATTGATGAAGTCTTCAACATTTCCAACCAACCAACATCACATGTAAGTCATCATAACAAAAATCTCTCACAACAATATGAAATCACAATGCATCTAATCATAAATGGAGTCTTCAACATCTCGCACAAACCAACATCATGTGCACCCCATCCATCAAATAATTAGACATCCTAATAATAAATCTCTCTCCCAACTAAACAAAGCTACCAATGCATATCATCATTCATGAAGTCTTCAACATCTATAACTAGCCAAAATCACATGCACCTCTTCTTTCAACAAGAATTCCCTAAGTGCCCATAATAGTATCGCCATATTTCTCATAGGAGAATCAAATATTTAGTTTGGAAACTACTTTAAAAGTCAGCTAACAAAAACCTTCATTCACCCAAAATTATTACTTCATAATTAGGATCATAAAGCAGTCACATTTTTACTATGCACTAACAACCATTTATGTAAAAAGGAATCCTACTACATTAGATGCAAAACCAATGGCACAATCAACTCATAATAAAATTATATATAACTAAACCACAGGTTAGATGCATGTTTCAAACCACCCATGTGTCGATGACCCTTCCTAACATGTCGCTATTACTTGTCATTATGTACCACTACCACTTGTAAGCTCATGTAAACCATGAAGATGGTGACGACATGCAAACAATTAAGGCCCATCAATTCACAGTAAAATGATATTCACTAATATTAGATCTAGCAAACATTCAAAATTTTGGTTCAACTCAAAGATCTCTCCTTGTGATGATGGGGTGGTTTCATATCATTGATGGGTAGTCTTTAAATGCCACTATTGTTTGGCACCACACTAAAATTTTCTTATATTTTAGGTAAGTTTTCTTTGTGTGTCTCAAAACCTCTATTCCTTTCTACATATTTTTTTTATCTTTCTTTTGGCTCAACTTTTCAAGGGACCTCCAATCTTTGGTTTCCCCTATTCAACCCTCTACAACTTGACTTATTTTCTCTCACCTGTGGGTTTATCAAAGCATGACAAGGATTGGCTATTCCAATCCATCCTTCACCTATTACGTAGCTATAATTCTTTGTTGTCTCTACAACTTGACTTATTTTCGCTCACGTGTGGGTTTATCAAAGCATGACAAGGATTGGCTATTCCAATCAATCCTTCACCTATTACGTAGTGGTTTCTTTTCCTTGTGATTCATTCACCTTGCATTTACTCCTCATTCTACTACAAAATATGCCATTACTAAGCACATCACATGCATACCATCAGAAACGTGGATGAGGGGACCCCACTCGCTAAAGGGCTCAAGTAATATTAGAGGACTTCAATGCACGCTACTTGGAACATGCCTTTACAACTTCACTTCCTATCAAATATAGAAGTTTAGGAAAATATTAGGAAGTGGATTCCATACTTAGGAAACACTTTCTCAAGAGCAACCCAATATATGATTATTTACCTCTATTGGAAGAACAAAAATATCATGACTAAAGACCCAATATAAAGAAGCAAGGTACAACTTAAGATATTAATGCTATACAATTGAAAATATTGGACTAAAAGGTGACCATCCTTGCTAAGAAAGTAGCATATTTAGAATTCCCATACATCAATGGCCAAGAGACTGAGCCTTCATCCCAAAAGGTAGATTCCCCTCAAGCATAAATGTCCTAGACTATTTATTTTTGTTGTTATATATAAAAACAAGTCATCCAATCCTTATTATCTCTAGTATTAGGCCATTTAGTAGACCTAGTGACAACTATAAACTCTATGATTTATATGTTTATACTATCATAGTTAAATTGATTATTTTGACAAAGACATTATTCATGCCCTACTGATCTAGTTTTCCTAGTGGTAAGCTAGTAGCTACAAGGCTATTATTTTTTATTTAAACTAATATAAATGTGATACTATCTTACAAAATATAACAATGTGTGGCACTGATTTACTTTGAAGTCCATCCAAATCTTTCCCAATCTTAAGAGATACATGTTGAATAACTTCCCATTCAATCATGTATTACATAATTTTTTAACAATTACATAAATATTCTAAATAGATTCAACAAGTTATTCTTGCTTCAATTCTTCAAAAAATTATTTTTGCACTTTCATAGAATTTTCATAAAATCTTTTATTCCTCATGCAAATGCATTCTCCCTCCACTCTCCCTGCACTTGAAAATGAAATCCAATACCATATTAAAGAATGAGAAAATTGTGATTATATATATAATGCATCTATATAAAAATTAGATGCTATAAATGATGTATCTTTATATTTTAATATACATCATAAACATTTATATATAGAGCTTTGAATAGTAGAAATCATTTTCTTCTACAAAATGTGAAAGGCTCAACTTTAAAAGTTTCTTTTGTTTAGACGTTGATTATGCAATACTAGTTGAATCATCACAAAGTCAAATTGCCAATGGATATAATAATCAATTTGGTCTCTAAACCATCAAGAATATTAAATTGTATGAACATCATCGTCTAGTAGAAACCCAAACATGTAACTCCAGAAATGGACTCACAATCTCTTTAAATATTTACAATTTCACTACAAATATAAAACATATCTCCAAGAACCTTTAGGCATCCAGAAACAATAAAATACTTGGAGGTATAACTAGTCATCAATCCTCACATGTCTCCATTCTCTATTATTCTTTAAGTTAGAGCCAGTTTCCTTCTTCACGGCTAATGAGAAGTAATATATATATTTTAATATATATATTTTCTTTTAATTTCAAAGGTGATCTATATATTTATAAAAATTTGGTGTACGATAATTTCTAGTTCCTTTATATATTACAAATATACTGATCAACTAATATGTTGGTATTTAAGCTTGTAAATAATTATCCAAGAAAGAAAAAAATCAGAAAATAAGAAATTGAATTTATACACAAATAGACTTGGATTTTACATAGTAAAACTATGACAGCTTGTCAAGGAAACCTCTAAGGGACAAGGGTTTTGACTTCTTATTATTCAAGATGAACAATGAATCTTTGTTAAAGAACAATCTTCTTGGAAAACATCATTTTAATAGGAAGACATTGTTACGCAACCATATGCATAGTAAAATTACATTTACAAAAAAATATTTTAATTGTTATCATTACTAACAATCTCCAACAACAATTCTTCTAATCCCTTGCCTATGGCCATTCATCATATTTTCTTCAAGCCAAGAGAATCCAAAGACAAGTGCAACTTCCCTACTAATATTGGTTTAGTGAACATGTTTGCACAATTATACTGTGTATGGACCTTATTGAGAGCTACTTTGCCACCATTGGTATCTACTACACAATATATCTTTACTCTTGTAGCTATAGAAATTAGTTGGATGTCAAAGCTTCAGGAAATAGTTTCTTTGTCTTTACTCTTGTAGCTAGAGAAATTAGTTGGCTGTCAAAGCTTCAGGAAATAGTTTCTTTGTCCAATATTCAATAAGAGTATATAGTTGCTTCAAATTCCTGTAAAGAGGCAATCTGTTTGAAAGGTCTAATTGATGAGCTTAGAAGGATGCAAGAGAAAGTGAATGTATTTTGTGATCATGACTAGGTAGGCCCTAGAGGTGAGTGGTGGCAGCTGGATCACTTCGATGGTTTGGCTAGATTTGGCCAAGGAAAACCCAAAGTCATGTTTAAAGGGGGATTTTTTCTTTTATCCTACTTGTTATATAAACTTGACCCATTGGTGGAGTTTATATTGTGTCAACAATTATGGTTAACAGTTGTGGTTCTATGTAGCCAGTATTAGTAACTCATTGTATTACATGTAGTTGAAGTCATTAAAAGGCTTGGGTATTCTCCATTATATTGAGTCATGGTTGAGAGGTGAAAGCTCAAGTTGTTGGCTAGCTTGGTTGTGGTTTAGCCAAGGACAATAATAGATCTATTATTGGATGGATTTTTTCCAATTAGGGTTTTCCAAGTAAATCATAGTGTACACAATTTGAATGTGTTTTTGTTAATGGAAATGTGTTGTATATGCTATTAACATTGTCTCATCATGCAAACTGCTCTCCCAGACATCAGACAAACCTTTCAAATGAAGCTTGCTATAATAACTGTTGAGACTGATCGGTTGAGTGTTGCACATGTTATCTTACCTTATATGTTGTGATTGTCACATCTACCTGGAATGCTCCTCTAGAAGCTTTGCATGTCCTCTCATTGACACAAGTGACACTTACACTCACCACCTCACTTCTCAAAGACAAAGAAAACCACTCTCCTGTGCTCACAAGCAAGAGTTTAGGCAAATACTTAAATCAATGGCAACAGATCCATCATATTGGATGGTACTTCCACACAAAACACTATGAGGTCTAGTTGGGACTTCATACTAGAGTGATTCCCTAAATGTTGGCAGCCCCATCAACATAGTGTGACATACAAACAATTTGAATGGAATCTAATGCTTCTCAACTAGTGATCTTCAATATTATTACTTAAACAAAGAGTAGCTCAATTTAAAATGTGTTAGTGTTTCTTGAACCACTCATCCATGTAGAAGTTTATAAGAAGATGATATGATCCCCTTCTAGAATATAATCATGGATAAAAATGACCAAAAATAAAGGCAAGATTATATAACAATTGGAAATTATATTCTCTTATACAATCCTTGCATCCCCATTCTATTATCCCTTTAGATTGACCTTATGTCTGATGGAACGGCAAACAAAAAATACTTTATTGTGAAAGGTTGTGATGAAAAACAATATGCTAATGGGTCATGTCAACCCATAGTTAACCATAACTCATAAGCCTTTATTTTCGTAGTTATCCCTCCACACGTGATTTTAGGTTCATTAGAATGGGTTGTCTCATTTATTGTTCCTGGAACTCCATCTTACTAAATATTAGCCCATAAATATTAAAAATAAAAAAGATACCACAACCTAAATTTTTGGAGTACACTATGTTAATTATTAAAAATAATGAGGTTCACAAATTTTCTTCATGATAGTTTAAAAGTTGAAATATTGTCAATTTTTATACAATAACATTTGATTGTTATGCAACTCATGTGTACCACTTATTTATTGAAATTATTTTTAGTAGTGAGAATTGAAGATCAAGAGTTGTTGCAAATCATTTTGTGACTTAGAAATGAGGAACAATTCCAACTCGAATGATATCTTGTCCTCTTGCTAATAAGATTTACAAAATGGTATGTACCAATCTTTAATGGTTCTAGTAAATCTTATTATTGCCTACTCCACTTTCTTTTATTTACTGCCTACTTCACTTGGTTTCATTTACTACTTGCTCCTTTTTCTTGGGCTTATAAATATTACATACATTTCTTCTTTATTACATAAAGAAATCAGTGTTGCACACACACACAAAACTATTTTCTATTAAACATCAAATCACAAAAATACAACACACATATATGGTGCTTATGAGATCCAACAAATTTTAAACTAAGAGATTGTTTGTTGAGAAAATATCTCAATAACCCAATCAACCAACAAACCTAATCTACCAATATACTATTGTAACCATTAATTCTAAGTCCCTCAATTAATGCTTACATTAAAAATTAGCATTACTTGAATCACAAATTACACTTCACATATAGGTCACATATCTTTGATATGGTCTTCACTAGAACTTCTACCCACTCTAAAGTCTCCTGGACCATACTCTTTATCCACCACAACATTCGAACTTCCCACTTAATTCATTTAAGACATAACCCCCTTGAACCATTGTTGACTAACTTGTAAGATCAATAATATTAACATAATCATCTCATCGAGACTTATGTAAAAAAACATGTCAAGTAACTGAACCACTCTATGGACCTACCACCATCTGTTGGATATTTCTCTTTAAACTATCTGTTAGTTTCTAGGAAGTCAATCTAGATATTGTATGTGTTCAAAATTTGATCATACAACTTGACCTATCTCACACACATGGATCTCATAATAGAGCTAGTAATCATTGTTCAAAGGTTTATGAGCACTAGGAACAACAAACCATAATAGTATATAAACATAGTCAAACTAGTGATGTGTTCAAGGGTTTCTAAGAACAAAGAATTACTGATTTGAATTATCCAACATTGTTCAATAATTGGTTTTTCACCTTCAATTTACAAACCAAAATATACCTAACTTAAAAACAACATACATGACTCATAACTAGTTTAGAAGAGTATGAAGGGCTCTGCGTTGAACTCATCATCACTGTCACAATCGAGAAGTCCTCAAGGTTAACCTATAGTAGTTCTTCAGAAGTAGCTAACATAGATAATTCTTTTAATTTTCCATTTAAGATATCTTTGTCATGCATTTTACATTGGATGTTGTATTTCTCATTATTCTGCAGTAAAAGCATTCGACTTAGTTCTATTTTTCATTGATCCCACTCTAGAGAATAGTGCCATCTCAAGATGTGAGTTGTCCTCTGGGTCACATGTTTTCATCCTATTTTATTTTGCTAAGAGTGCTATTATCATTTCATCTAGTGATTGAGAAGAAAATTGACTTAAGGTGAAAATAATATTATCATAATTTGAAGCTAATGTGTTTAGCAAAGTAGCATTAGTATCTTCATCTACTATTTTCACCATAGTTTCCTTCAGCTACATTATGAGAGATTTTATATCATTTATATGTGTAGACAATGATACTCCTCATGCATTTTAAGTTTGAATAATTGTGATTTCAAGGAGAATTTTACATTCACGATCCTTTCCCCAAATATCTTGCTTAACTCTTCCCATATTTGTGCAAAAGATTTTTCTAAGTCTATAAGATGAAGTTCTGAGTTTTATAGAGAGATTCCTACAATGTACTTAACTTTCTCTTCCCCTTTTAACTAATCAATTAATAATTCATGATCTTGAAGTGTTGGTTCTTCTAGTTTTACTAAGCTCCATAATTTTTTTTTGCAGAAGATGCATTTGCACCTTCACCTTCCAAATATAAAAATTTAAACAATTAAATTTTTCAAGAACTATTTGTTCCATATTTAAAATAAAAAACTACTATATGATTGTTACAATACCTCTGTTACAATACCTCGTGTGTTGGTTGTCTCCCTCATGAACAAACCAAAGATATCATCCTCTTGTCAATGCAACTATTCATCCTTATGGTTTGCAAATGATCTAAAGGGTTACGACTCATGACGAATCAGGTGCCTCGCCCCACTTATCATTTGTAGTGATATCTTTGTATTAGGCCTTCAAACACTCGTTCTAGAGCCAAGAAAGAAACATCAACGAGTAAAAAAAAGTGTCTTGAGCCTCTATCAAATTCGTGTCAATATGGTTTCTTTATACCATGAAAGAAATGAGATTACACACACAATTATTTTTCTAGTACACATCAAATCACACAAATACATCACATATATATGGTGCTTATGAGATCCAACAAATTCTAAACTAAGAGATTGTTTGTTGGAAAAATATCTCTACAACCCAGTCAACCAACTAAGTTTATCTACCAATATACTATTGTAAGCTTTAATTCTGGGTATACCTACTTAATATGGAGACACACAATGGACACTAGAGATCAAAATTGATTTAATATAGATTTGATTTCTTAATAAATAATATCCAATTTAAACATTCATTTTTGTGACAAAAAAAATAATGTTATTTATATGTTTTCTTTAAGATGGTAATATGCATCATAATGAACATTTAAGCTAATGAATGGAGTTGTCTATAATGCAACTTTTTGGAGATTCCGGTGACGGAATCCGGCGAAAGAAATGAGGTTAAATCTTGATTTTTAGCAGTTAAAATGGTTTTTTAACTGTATATTTGGATTCAGCACCCTGGAAAACCCTGGGAGCCATTGATTGTGCAGAAACTAGCTATCAAACTTGGGATTCCAATGAATTGCTGCCAGATTTTGACAGGAAAAATCCACGGGAAAGGCTTTCAAAAAGTAGCGTTATAGACTACTGCCTAATGAATAGCCTTATAATTCTTATGCAACTTGCACATTATATTTCTTTTATGGAAAATTGTGTTGTTGGAAGTTTTAATAGTTGTGTTATTTTTTATCATAAAATAATAATATTCCAGTAATTGTTTGAATGATTGAGCCAATTACCCTATAAGAATGAAAAATAGTTTTATTGTAGAACAATTATTTTTTAATGGTGAAATGGTGTGCATGAGATGGAAGAATAAATGGTCCTATTAAATTCTCTCCATATGATTTCTATATAAATTATAAGTAAATTAAATGGTCTAATTGAATTTCCTCTACATGATTTCTATATAAATGTATATGTAAATGATATTACTAAATTCGTTCAATATAGATTGTAATACTAATGAATTAGGTGTCTTAATATGTAAATAAAACTTTGACACAATAAAAAAATATGATGTGTAAAGTATGCATGACATTTTAAATTATTTTTGGTTTTTATATGAAAATAATAATTTCTTTTAAATTATCAATATTAAAATGACAAAATAAAATTATGCCCCTAGTTAGAATGGTGATGGGGTGTATTGGTGATGGGTATACCACTCACACTTAGTGACGTGAAGTTAAAGGCTCATGGTGTGACATTAATGAAATTTTGAGGTCTAAAATAGGTCCAAGGGAATTTCAACTTATCTCTCAAATTTCAAGTGAGAGCACTCATCCAAAAATTACAATGTTGCATATTTTCCTAAGAGACCCATTTTAGACCTCAAAAATTTTCTAATGATCTCCAAATAATTTTAACGATTTAGATACCCTTTTCTAAAGCCAAAAATGAACCATATAATCATTTAAAAACCTCAAATCAAAATATGATAACTTTTTAAATTATCAATATTAAAAATTAAAAATAAACTTTACCCTCGAGAAGAAAATGTAATTAGTGGGCCTAAGTATCAAGATCAGATTACTGACATTCCATGATATATAGCAGGTCTCTGTTGGTTTTCAAACATTTTGGAGATGGCAGGATGAAAACTCGCAGAACATGTAGTTTTCACTTTCAGGGAAGTGAGAATAGAAACAGAACTGAAGTTGTGATATGTACCACGTTAAAATCGAAAAGAAAGAGACATATTACAGAACGTACAAGGCCGTACCAAAAGAATTTGCACGCCATGACTTGACCTGTCCCCATTCTCCCACCTCCAAAATCTCAGTCACTGCCCAACATCAGAGATAATATGCTGAACAGTGGGTGTTGTACATCCACCAATCCTCGTCACGTTATCTGCGTGTGTAAGACGAAAATTGGGCAGGTTGAATAGAGAGCAAATGGCACTATGAGATTGTAAGCACAATATTGAATTTCATGCCAACATAAAAATAAAAATAAAAAATGGTATTCATTTAGAATATAATTTAATTAAAATTGAAAATTAAACTAGTCTAAATCTCACTAGAATTAAATAAAAAAATCAAATAAAATTAAAAAAAAAAAACTTGAACTTCAAACCATATATTTCACAAAAACTTCATATTACCACTTATTTCCCATCAAACTATCCCTGAAAACAATTTTCACTGGATTTTAAGAAAGGAACAGCAATGTATTGACTGGTGATGAGATTTGTATGCATTGAATTGAAATGGTTGGTGATGAGATTTGTGTCCATTGAATTGAAAGGACAGATAGTATCATCTGTGTGTGGTCGTTGGCCAAATATGTTAAATTTCTCTGTTGCTTCTGCGGATGCTTCCTGGAACTTGTTCAGTTGTCTTTATGCTTGTCTTTCATTTGTCGGTTTGTGCTTGTCTTCAACTGTGGGAGAGATATGCTCAGCTCTGAGGAGACATGACCATATCATCTCAATTATTCAATTATTTATCGATAGATTCTCTCGATTCATAATTGAGATTTTCAAAATTATTTATTGACAGATTTCCGATCCATGGATTTGTTTAGGTTTGGAGTAAGATGGCCAGCAATGTTATTTCTTAAAATATGTTACCCTATACACGTTAAAGAACAGCAAAAATATATTAAACTAACTTTACAATACTATTTATCTCACACAATAATCATATTTATATAATAATCGAGATTTTGAATATTGAGCCACCGTTATATTTATACACAATATAGAATTCTTTATATATACTTTTATCACTTTCATTATAATAAAGACCGGGCTATCATAATAGATTTTCCTTTTAAAATTGAAAGGACTATTTTACATTTCATTTTATTTTATATTAGTTTATTCACTATACACGGAGGATGGATAACATAGGTATAAATCACTGCTAAAATATATATCATTTTTTTCCTGTGAAAAAAATTATAGTGTATTCATTTTCATTCCTAAATAAAATAAAAATAAAAAAAATGATTAAAGGATATTTAGAACTTTTTACTATGTAGAAATCAAATTTATAATTTTAACATTCTTATTTCTTTTACAACTAACTTTTTATGACATAGTTTAATTATTTTATTTTTTATTTTTTGCTAGAATTCAGTGATGCAATTTTTGGTAAGATTGTGATTTGTAGTTGATTACAATGTGTTATTTGATGTATAAAAGGATTCAAGTTTGTGCAAAATCCATAGAGCACTCAGATTATGTAGACTAAAGAGTTTATATTCTCGAAAAGAACCAAAGCATAAAACAATTACACTATAGATGTTATAACCAATATCCATCAGATAATTAGACTCCCTCTTAACAAAGCTCTCTTACAACAAAACAAAATTACCAATGCATCTAATCATTCATGGAGTGTTCAACATCTCCAATCAGCCAACATCACATGCACCTTATTCATCAAATAATTAGACTCCCTCCTAACAAACCTCTCTCACAACAAAATGAAATTACCAAGGCTTCTAATCATTGATGGAGTCTTCAAAATATCCAACCAACCAACATCGCATGCACCTCATGGTGAGATACTTAGACTCCCTCATAATATTAAAACGAAATTACTAATGCCTTTAGTTATTGATGAAGTTTTCGACATTTCCAATCAACCAACATCACATGTACCTCGTCATAACAAAAATATCTCACAAGAATATGAAATTCCAATGCATCTAATCATAAATGGAATCTTCAACATCTCCCACAAACCAACATCATGTGCACCTCATCCATCAAATAATTAGACATCCTCATAATAAATCTCTCTCACAAATAAATGAATCTACCAATGCATCTAATGGTTCATGAAGTCTTCAACATCTCTAACCAGCCAACATCACATGCGCCTCTTCTTTCAACAAAAATCCACTACGTGCCTATAATAGTATCACCATATTTCTCATAGGCATAATCAAATATTTAGTTTGGAAACTACTATAAAAGTCCGCTAAGAAAAACCTTCATTCACCCAAAACTATTTCTTGATAATTAGGATGATAAAGGAGACACCTTTTTACTATGCATTAACAACCACTTATGTAAAAAGGAATTTTACTACATTAGATGCAAAACCAATGGCACACTCAATGCATAATAAAATTATATATAATTAAACCACGCATTAGATGCATGTTTCGAACCACCCATATGTTGATGACCCTTCCTAACATGCCGCTATTACTTTCCATTATGTGCCAGTGTCACCTGTGAGCTCACATAAACCCCAAAGATGGTGACAACATATAAACAATTAAGGCCCATCAATTCACACTAAAATGATAGTCACCAATATTAGATCTAGCAAACATTCATAATTTTGGTTCAACTCAAAGATCTCTCTTTGTGATGATGGGGGTGGTTTCATATCATTGATGGGTAGTCTTTAAATGCCACGATTGTTTGGCACCACACCAAACCTCTCTTATATTTTCGATAAGTTTCCTTTGTTTGTCTCAAAAACTCCATTCCTTTCTATATATATTTTTTATCTTTCTTTTGGCTGAATTTTTTAAGAGACCTCCAACCCTCTACAACTTGCCTTCTTTTCTCTCACCTATGGGTTTATCAAAGCGTGACAACGATTCACTATTCCAATCCATCCTTCACCATTACCTAGCTAGTAGTCTCTATTGTCTTCGACTTATATGTCATTTCTTTTCCTTGTGATTCATTCCCCTTGCATTTACTCCTCATCCTACTACAAAATATGCCATTACTAAGCACATCACATGCATACCATGAGAAACGTGGATGAGGGGACCCCATTCGCTAAAGATATCAAGTAATAGTAGAAAACTTCATGGCACACTAATTGGAACATGCCTTTAGAAATGTACTTCCTATCAAATATAGAATTTTAGGAAAATATTAGGAAGTGGATTCCATACGTAGGAAACACTTGCTCAAGAGAAACCCAGTATATGCAGATTATTTACCTCTATTGAAAGAGCAAAAATATCATTCCTTAGGATCCAATATAACGAACCAAGGTACAACTTAAGGTGCTACTCTTTACAAATGCTATACAATTGTAGATGCATACATTGGACCAAAAGGTGGCCATCCTTGCAAAGAAGGTAGCATATTTAGAATTCCCATACATCGATGGCCAAGAGATTGAGCCTCCATCCCAACAAATAGATCCCCCCCAAGCATAAATATCCTAGACTATTTATTTTTGTTGTTATATATAAAAACAAGTCATCCAATCCTTATTATCTCTAGTATTAGGCCATTTAGTAGATTTATTGACAACTATAAACTCTATGATTTATATATTTGTACAATCATAGTTAAATTGATTATTTTGACAAAGAAATTATTCATGTGCTACTTGTTATCGGGAAATCTAGTGTCCATTCAGAGCTGCTAGTCCCACTAAGACGGGTAGCTATCTTAGAAACAAACAAACCAAATTTACTTATGTTTTCCTTTATGAGAAGTATATGAGAGAGAAGCAGAAAATACCAACCTAAGTCTTTTGCTTGGCTCCTTGCTTGTTTCCTCTCCCCTTTGACAGATCTTTGTCGCTCCTTCCTCGCTTGTCCTGCTTCAAAGAACACCTGTAGAGTCAAAGCAACATAATACCATCAAAGCATAGAGATCTACAATCATAAGCAATATAGGATCAGATATATATTGACCAACAAATGCATATACAACTCAACATAAGAATGTGGAGGAAAACTCAAATAGCTTTATTGATAGAAAGAGTAGAAGAGAGGATTACAACCCATTGATCTGACCCAGTGTCATCCTCCCAGCATGAAAGCCATTCTTCACCTCATGAAAAGCTTAGATCACCCAAAACTATGATGTTCCATAAAGAAACCAACACTTCCTTACCAAAATATAAGATTCCAGCCTCTGGATCTCTGGGATGAGGGATCCATATATAGATGTTTGCAGGTGGGTGAGTGAGCTTTTGGGATTTTGATTAGTGTCCTCTCTCTAATAGTTCTCAATTCCACTTGGAGATTTCATGATCTATTACTCATCCCTAGGCAAATTCAAAGAGGTAAGTGTCGCAGGAGAAGTTTCTGGAAGATTCCATGATCATCCACTTTGCAAACTGTCTCTGCCATTTGTCTACTCTCACTCATCGTACCCTATAGAAGGGCTTTTTAGTATGCATCACACTTTTTGCATGTGGCAAGTGAGATGCATTGCACCCTTAGCACTGAGCAGTCTGTATGGTCTAGTTTTGACCAGTTCTAAGCAGTTTTTCATGGAGAACTTCTGGGAGATGATGTAATCAGCTGACCTTGCTCCTTTAAGGTATGAAACAACACTTTTAGGGACTTAGAAGCCCTTGGTTTATGGACATATGTGATTGGGGTTGCAATGCCCAAATATGTCTATAACACTACTGGTCTAGTTTCCCTAGTGGTAAGCTAGTAGCTACAAGGGTATTATTTTTTGTTTAAAATAATATAAATGTGATACTAGCTTACAAAATATAACATTGTGTGGTGATGATTTACTTTGAACTCGATCCAAATCTTTCCCAATCTTAAGAATTATAGGTTAAATAACTTCCCATTCAATCATGGATTACATAACTTTTGAACAAATACATAGATATTCTAAATAGATTCAGCAAGTTCTTCCTGCTTCAATTCTTCAAAAAATTATTTTTTCACTTTGATATCATTTTCATACAATCTCTCATTCCTCACACAAATGCATTCTCCCTCCACTTGAAAATGAGATTCAATAATACCATATTAAGGAATGAGAAAATTGTGTTTATATCTATAAGACATCTATATATAAATTATACACTATACGTTATGTAGCTTTATATTTTAAAATACATCATAAACATTTATATAGAGAGCTCTAAATAGTAGCAATCATTTGCTTCTACAAAATGTGAAATACTCAACTTAAAAAGCTTCTTTTGTTTAGATATTGATTATACAATACTAATTTATTCCTCACAAAAGTCAAATTGCCCATGGATCTAATAATCAATTTGGTCTCCAAGACTATCAAGAATGCTAAATTGCATGAACCTCATCCTCTAGTAGAAACCCAAACATCTAACTCCACGAATGGACTCACAATCTCTTTAAATATTTACAATTTCACTAAAAATATAAAACATATCTACAATAACCTTTAGGTATCCAAAAAAAATTAAAATACTTGGAGGTATAACTAGTCATGTTTCTAAACACACATCATCAATCCTCACACCATCAATCCTCACACATCTCCATTCTCTATTATTCTTTAAGTTTGAACCAATTCCCTTCTTCACGGCCAATGAGAAGTAATATAATGTTTTCTTTACTTTCAAAGGTGATCTATATATATTTTCCATTATCACAATTTGATGTACGATAATTTCTAATTCCTTTATATATTAAAAATATAGTGATCAACTAATATGTTGGTATTTAAGCTTGTAACTAATCATTCAAGAAAGAAAAAATGCAGAAAATAAGAAAATGAGTTTATATAAAAATAGATGTGGATTTTACAAAGTAAAATCATGACGGTGGGTCAAGGAAACTTCCATGGGGCAAGGGATTGGACTTTCTTATTATTTAAGGTGAACAATGAATCTCCATTAGAGAAAAATCCTCTTGGAAAAGATCATTTTAATAGGAAGACTCCTTACACAACTATCTAAATTGTAAAATTACATTTACAAAAAAATATTTTAAGTGTTTTCATTACTGACAATCTCCACCTTGACAACAATTCTTCTAATCCCTTGCCTATGTCCATTCATCATCTTTTCTACAAGCCAAGAGAATCCAGAGACCAGTGCAACTTCCCTACTAATATTGGTTTTGTGAACATGTCTGCACAATTATACTATGTATGGACCACCTTGAGAGCTACTTTGTTGCCATCAATTTCATGTCTTAGAAAATGGTATCTACTACAATATATGTCTTTACTCTTGTAGCCGGAGAAATTAGTTTGATGTCAAAGCTTCAGGAAATAGTTTCTTTGTCCAATATTCTAGAAGAGTATATAGTTTCTTCGAATTCATGTAAAGAGGCAATTTGGTTGAAAGGTCTACTTGATGAGTTTGGAAGGATGCAAAAGAAAGTGAACGTATTTTGTGATAGTGACTGTGTAGGGCCTAGAGGCGAGTCGTGGCAGCTCGCTCACTTGGATAGTTTGGCTATATTTGGCCAAGGAAAACCCAAAGTCATGTTTAAAGGGCGATTCTTTCTTTTATCCTAGTTGTTAGATAAACTTGACCCATTGGTGGAGTTGAGATTATGTCAACAATTATGGTTAAAAATTGTGATTCTGGGCACCTAGTATTAGTAACTCATGGTATTACATGTAGTTGAAGTCATTAAAAGGCTTGGGTATTCTCCATTATATTGAGTCATGGTTGAGCGGTGAAAGATTAGGTTGTTGGTTGGCTTGATTGTGTTTTAGCCAAGGACAATAATAGATCTATTATTGGATGTTTTTTTGCCAATTGGGGTTTTCCAAGTAAATCATAGTGTACATGATTTGAATGTGTTTTTGTTATGTGTATTACTATTATTTATCTTATATTTTCTCTGGAATATAAGGGCCTCCCTAGTCAATGTTAGGGTATTTAAGAATTTCACATGTTGTCCTAGTTCAACATGCTTCATGATATTACCACGTGTCCCCATATCACCAAGGTTGGCGTTCAAACTTTACGAGTGATTTATGAAGGGTACACATGCCTTACCAAGTCTTATAGCCATATTCCCATTTCATGAAAATTTTCAACTCCAATTTTTATTTATTTATTTATTTATTATGTTGCTTCCATTACAACCTTAAGCCAACATTCCCTCATTTTCACCACAATTTGTTTCCATGGAATTTTCTCTCCCATCTTTCTCTCCTTTCCATGCCACACATAACACTAGGTTCAAAAAATGTTGCATCCCACATATCGCCTTATGAGACCACTATCAACACCTAGCTTGTAGAAGGCACTCTTTTTGCCATGTGTTTGAAGCATTCTATACTTTTCCAATAACAAAATCTCAAAATATTGGCTCAAATAGCTAGGATCCATCGAACAGAGGGGGTTGCAAAATAGGTTGACACAACTATTGTTGACTGAGGACAATCATAGTGATACCTTACCAAAATCTTAGTTTGGTTGCCATAGATCTTGGTCTCTCTTTTGCCTAATAGGCTCATTCCCAAGAAGTCATGCGATCCATTTTAAACTTCACCTATCATTTTAATCATCACCATAGTAATCTACTCATCATGTTCGCTTCTAGCCTTGAAATTAAATTAAAAATTTACATGTTGATGGTGCTGGACCCACCAACATGTCAAGGCGATCTCCCTGGTAAGAAGTCCCAATTAGACATCAAACCGTTTGGTGTAGGGGTCCCAACAGTGGGTCGTAAGGTAATGCCTTGACCACAACCTCGCACAGAGGCAAGCAAGATAACTCTGTTAGTAGCAAGGGTGTGACTACTGCAGTGAGTCAAGGAATATGTATGAGAGGTTCTAACACATACAGAGGGAGATAAGGGTGAAGGTGAGTTCTAGGTTGAAAGGTATCAGTCCCAACTCAGCTAGGAACACACAACACAAAAGGACATACACAGCTTCTAGCGGAGCAGTCAACTCAAATGTGGTAGTTACAACATACAAGGTAAGATAACATGTATAACACTCATGCATCAGTTCGAACGAGTGCAACGGTTGTTACAACAAGGTTCATGTGAAAGATCTATCTAGTGTCTGGTAGAGCAGTCGATGCAAACGGGACAACATTAACATCATATACAACACATTTGCAACAAGATTCATATAATTTCACGTGAATCAATTCATACACAAATACTTAAGTTAAACAACATATATCATTAAGGCAACTGGAGTAGTGAAACTAAAGTAACAACATATGCATGAAAATGTGCTATCTCTTACTATATAAAAAGTGTAAGTTATAATCATACAATACATCCATGTAAACCTACTAGCCCCATCAGTGAAACCTTACAGCCACATTCGCCTTCTCCTCCAGAGAGATGTACTAGCTCCATGCAATGGAGAAGCCAAGGTGCATTACAATACTGTCTAAGATTTCTTCAAGATAGTCTTAATAGAAGCTTGGCTGACCAAAAGCCTATACAATGAGTTATGAGGCACTATTTATAGCAAACGGTAGGGTGACCCTTGACATTTCCCTTTGTGACCATTCAACTACCCTCATGACTCTTCACCTTCTCTATGACTGTTACATCCACTATTGAGATATGACTCACATTTGACATGACTGAACATTACAATGCACATGTACCCATGTGAACAATGGCTTAAACAAGAAAAGCTAGACATCATTCTGACTTAGACAACCATAGAATTCCAACTGCTTGACATCCCAATGCTAATCAACAGTAACATATTGATGCCAAGATTGGTAGTCCTTGATAGTGTCTGCATGTTCTACTCTGGCATATGTCTGAAACCTGAACCTTGACTCCATAGCATCCGGGTAAACTTCTCGAGATCCTCTATCCAACTCGTCTGAAAGCATGCACATCATTATTTTTAATGTGGCCAAACTAGCAACACACTTACGCATGATGTTTGGACTGATAGGCAAGTCTGAGCTGGTGGCGGTGTGCATCAACTCGTCGAAATATGAGTCAAGCTCATGTGGGACCTAATTCTTTGTCTTCTCCTGGGTGAGAGTCCCAAGTGATGGGATCAAATGAGTGTGCACTATAACATCCATGCTTTTGACTACTCATGCAACGAAAACCGATATCCTAGTTATGAGTTGAAGTAGTTCTTCATAGTTCTGGATCTGACTCTGGATACGTGCTTGCATATCGACTACATTGGCCCTCACCATCGTTCGCAAGTGAAGCGAGGCTCCCTGGTACTTCATCATCCATGCTTGTATGTTATCAACAACAACATTTATGTTCTTCAAGATGCATGCTCTTCTCGCACATCGCTACTGCCATCCATGGAGATGGACGATTGCTTGGTGCACATTACCAAACTTGGAGTTCAATGCTTGCATAACTGTATCAAGGGATAATACTTCATCTAGTATTTGATTCTTCAGTTTAGATGAGGCAGACATTGTCAACAAGTCTCCTTCTTGCTTTGCCACCTATAGTTCCTTTTTCATTCGCTCATTCTCGGCTATGAGGAAATGAGCACTTGAGCTAGTGGCTTTGGCATACACTCTAGTTGCATTAGCCAAAGCAGCTAGATTCTTGTGCACATCAGTCACGATCACTTGTTCTTTAACTTGCACAGGGGATGTTTGGTCCTCCGGAGTCAGTACTCTCTGAGACTACACAACTCTATGATGAGTTTCGTCAAAGGAGATGTTTTGCATCTTTGTTTCCTATTGACCACTAAGGATCTTTATGCCTCCTTGGTCATTTGATATTTGCTCATCATCTGGATGCAATGAAGTAGGTGAGTTGACCTCTTTTTGGTGAGGCATGAGGTCGGTGTCCTGTTCCAACTCCTACTACTGCATGTCTACATCCAACTATTAAAGTGCTTGTTCTACCTCATGGACAAAGTCTTTCCCCTGCGATGGTTCACCCTGTTCACCTGATGCCAATTGCTCAGATGAATCAACTACTTGTATGCATGTTGCTTTGTTTGTCTGCACATGATGCACCCCTGCTGTATCTACTACTATTGCGCTTCCTTCCCTTGTTGGCGCAACTCTTGTTCTTTCCAGAGTTGCTCCCTCAACTCATGCAACTCCTTCTTTGCTTCTTCCATTCTCTTCTTATCCCTCTACCTTTGCACAATTCTCTTGTTGCACAGCTGTCTGTTTTCCTGAATATCCATAGCTACTTCTTCTACAAGTGGATCTGCTCGAAACTTGCAGCTATGCTCCTCCTCCATGTGGTTGATAATCTTCCTCTTCCATTTGTCGCACACAGGTATGTTTGGCTCCGCTGTCTCTATTGCTACTGCTACTGGTGGTGCTCCCTGTGAAGTTTTTTCATGCTGCTTTTCTAGCCACTCAATGGTGAAGCCGACCTGTTCATTGGGTCCCAAGGAATTGTAACAATACCTCCATGAGTCTTGCTCGACCTAATGAAATGCCCCATGGATCTAGTTGAACTAAACTCTCATGCAATGATCCTTCAAAATGTAATGTGGGTCATACGGGTTGAAGCTTCGAAGGTCAAAGAAGTGCTTCTTCATCTGTTCTTCTTCGACATCCGCTTGCTTGATATTCCAAATCTCATATAACCCAATCCATAATGGAAGAGTGGGCCAAGGTGCCTTCTTCTTCCACTGCAGTCTAGCTGTAAGTCCTGCTGAGATGTGATATGCTACTTCCTAAATGACAAGTATGTCCAAGGGAAACTTGGCATAACATGTAGAGGTTTCTCCACACTAAACATTTTGATGAAGGTGACGGATAGTGAGGCATACGAATTTGCAATGCCTAACAACGCTTCCATTGCTTCCTTTGACATGTAGGGTGGATCCTGTTCAAATATGAAGCTATAAACTGGGGTGACAAAATGGTCGGACAACCGTATAATTACTCCCCTGAAGCTGCACTCGGACAACAACTTGAAATTTGTGTTCACAATAGTCTCTACTGGTGACCATGCCCACTCCAAGCCTGAGAAATCATGTTGGGCAAAGACTTCATCTAGGATGTAGGTGAACATATAAATATTTGCATGCATACCCTCGAGTGACTGTCGAGCCTTCATGAGTTGTTCCTTCAACTGATGATCCAATATGCTAGACTAATTGCACATTATTCCTTCTCTAGCCAGTTTGTCCAATGTGATCACCCAACTCTGAGGGAAGGTTTTAATGCTTTCTTGGCCACTCAGTTGAAATGCGAATATGACCAAGTATTGGTACACCTTCCTTAATATCTTTGTCTTGTAGATGTAGTTGGATGTCATCCTGAAACGAGCTAGCTCCTTTACCCAATCCTTCAGAATGTCTCTGGAGTTACCTCTACTATTGGGAAAGCTAAATGGAGGACTCATGACAATCACGAGCTCTGACATCTGATATATCTCATCATAATCTCATGCCCAAAAGGTTGCAATATTTGTCCCAGTGACACTACTCAAGGTCATCGTCTCGGGGTCAGTGTGAGAGACGATCCAGTGAATCATGTCTGCGCATGGGAACGTGGGGTATATGCATGGAATCCAGTACAAGACAGACTTGTGAATGTTCACGTACACCTGGTAGTCATCAAGGTCTTCCCCAAAAGTTCTTGTGAATGCTTCATTAACCTCTTGCCACTTCATTTTGATGTCCTTTTCTAGATACAACTTCATATCTTCAGAGATCAATGGACTAGAGGACACCTACTCAACTATTTTTCTAGTTGCAACTCCATCAGTGTCCTGTGATTTTGTTCTCTTAGAAGCCATGGGATAGATGAAAACCTGGAAGATCTAGAAACAAGCAACATGCATGGCAAGAAATATGTCAGTGGAAACAAAGCAAATCTAAGGAAGGACACAACACATACCTGGGAAACTGATGAGAAAGACTGCACAAAGTTTACTAGGAGGTTGGGTGATTGGTTGCCAAAACTGTACAAAAGCAAGTCTGGGCTATCTGCGAGGCAGGACTGGCTATTGGATCTTCGAAATGAACAATCCATTTAGGCAGCTGGCTATTGGGATTGTATAATGTGCAATTCCATTTGGGAAAGACTGCTTTCCAGGGACAGATTTGCGCAATTTCTTGGACCAAGCAATCACTGTCCTCTAGAAATGCGCAGAATAGTTTTGGATGCCAGTGTTGGGCAAGAATGCACATTTCTAGGGAAGAATGTGAGCCTTCCTTCCCCAAATTGTGCAATGCATCCTTAGTGAAGGTAGAGCTTGGGCCAAGGTTTGCCCAGCTCGCCAATAGGCAACTAAAAGAAACTAAGATAGTAAATGCATGGTGACACTAAGTGATAGTAGAAGTGATTGGCAATGCATGCAAAACATGAATGAAAGATTCAAAAAATAGATCAACATGCAAGTGGGTGAGGAAGTTCATTGGTTTGGCGATCGTCCATACAAAACGGTTTCGTGCATGTGACAATAGTGAGATAGCAACAAAAACTGAAACAAAGCTAGGACAAGCTAGTACACATGTAAACGATGCAAGCGTTAAAAAAAATCAAGCAAACGACACTCACACAAGCAAATACACAAAAAGCGACATAAATGTTGAAAAAGACAAGCTGAGGCCACTTACCCATGAATAGATAAGTTGGATGTGTCAAAGAGTCCTAGATGTGACGTGGGATGTTAGAGCTCCAAGATCGATGTGAATGAATGAGCTTTGATGCGTCGAATAAATAAGTTTGGTCTCATGGCGTGATGCCACAAATCTAGGAAAAAGCGACACTTGGAGAGAAACTTCTATAAAAACTTTGCATTTAACCCCCGACTGCTAAAAGTAGCTCCCTGAATCATGGGGTGCCTTTTGCATGTTGTCTCTTTCTATTCTAGGAAGAGCAAGTCATACATGCATGCAAGTCAAGTTTCCTCGGTCCTGCGTGGAACTCGTCAACCAGATTGTTCATGCATGTAGTTGCTCAACTCCTTGGGAAAAATTCGCATTCCTAGCTGGGAGATGGGTTGACTGTCCAGGAGGATTGCATAATTTCTGGGCAGATAAGTTGATTGCTCCTAGGATTTGCACAAATCTTGGGTTGAGCAACCCTACTGGGGAAATTTGCGCAAACCCTACTAGGAGTGTTGGCTGGAAGGATTGCACAATCCTAGAGCCCAACAGGCTTCCAGAGAGGATTGCATAATTTCTGGAGGGAAGGTTGGCTGCCTCCATAAATGCACAATTTTCAAGGGGAAGTTGCTCAGCCTTCAGCTAGACCAAGTCCAGGTGAACAGCCTTTGAGGGGAATGGATCGACTATGATCGACAGGCTGCCTTTGTGCAAAGAAAACATTGAATCTTGAGTAATTGATGAAGCAAGACAAAGTGTTGTGAAAGGTTCGTAGGGAGGCTCCAAAAAACGCTAAGGAAAAATTTTGGAGGGTGGTTGTAGCTGTTGCAACACTTGGTGATACACTGGTAGAACTCCAGCTCTTGGAATAGACCTTGTTCGTGAAAAGGAAGTCTAACACCTCTAGAAGTATTGTTCAGTTCTTAGCTCATCCTGGCTTCACACTAACTTCATTGTAGGATGTATCATTTTCCAAACCCTTGGTCGATTGACACACATTCCAAGCCAAGGAAACACAGTTGTTTCGATCGGGGTTGAGGGGTATATTAGTGCACAAGTATTATGGTATTAAGAGTCTTAGTTTTGTCTTTGGTGTTGCTCCACTGCCAGCAAGCCTGGACAGTACCCCAATGGAGTCACATAGGAACACAAGCATGGCTTCGCTACCAGTGAGCCTGGTCAATACCCTGGTGGAGTTACTTTCATCACCTCCCTGTGTAGGAAGCCTTTCTCTTCTTTCACCTCATTTATTTTTCATTTTGAATATTCACTGTGCATAGCACTTATTCATTTTAGAGGTAGAAGAGGGATCCCAACTTATTGATAGAAGAAGAGTTTGTTTCACTAGAGAAGTAGTTTATTATATCTTTGATGTGCCTATTAAGGATTTCCCCCTCACCTTACTCTACTTGACTAAGCTAACAAGGGTTAACCCAAAAACAACCGTCTAGAGAAAGTGACACTAGTTAGTGCGCAAGCGTTGTGTTATCACCAATGTTCACTTTGAATAGTATGTATTTTCCTTCGACGTATAATGGACTAAGAGTAACAAGTTCATCACACAGAGGAAAGATGACAGATAACCAAGTAGTGGTAGCTACACAAGCCCTCTTGTACTTTACCCAGTTTCTTCAAGAGCTTTCATGCAAGACTAACCTACAAACAAAACGAATGAGCTAACAAACATCAAATCAAGGAAAAAGTAGAAGTGAAAGTGAAAGAAAATAAAGTAAGAAAACAAGAAAGAAAACAAACAAGCAAATAAAGCATATAAACAAAAAAGCATGCAAGCAAACACTGCTCCTAATCCTACACTAATGGTGCATGGGCCTAATCATGTGAAATGATACTTCCAATGTAACCACCGACACATTGGTAGACCCATGTTTATCAAGGTTTGGTCCGCCAACAACCCAGTTGTGCAAACCAGCAAGCAAGAAATATATAACAATGAAGATAGCCACACTTTGTGTTTCAAAGTGCCCACGGGACATAAGTGAGTGCAATTGCATGACAGGCAGTCTATGGACTTATCATGGTGATGTGTGACACTACGTGCAACTTTGAAGCATAAGCACACTCTTGACTACGACATGCAAGGAAACAAAAGAAACAAAGATAACTTGCTTTGTGCATGAATGCTTGCAATGTAAGATTCCTCCAATGCATGAGAGATGGGATCATGCAGTTCAAGTGGAGGAAGTGTGATATGTGTGTGAGATGGATCTTTAATGCATATAGATGAGTGATGAGGAGACTTGGGTTATTGGAAAATTTCATGATCGGAAGTGAGACTAACCCCAAGAGAGCAAGGGCTTGACATAGCCATTAGCTTGGAATGAAGTGCCTCAATAGTATTGAGTGTCTCAACTTCATCATTAGGTAGATCATCATAAAATGGTGGCTTCGAAAGATCAACTGTGATAGATTCATGATCGTGATAAAAAATGGAACAAAATGGACGACGACCACCACGATAAGAAAAATCAATGAATTATTCGGTATCCTCATGATTAGATGAATCAAATAGAGGGGTAGATGAAAAGTGAATAAACCCATCCTCTGTGTCCTTGGAAAAGATAGATGAAGGATGAAGTGGATCTTCAATGAGTAACTTATCCTCTCTATTCTCAAATGATGGACTAACATCCAGTGAGTCTTGCGAGTGATAAAAAATGGGTGCATCCGTGAATGAAGACACACATGCAAAATCATGGATGGAAGGTTCACCAAAAAGGTTAGGAAAGAACGGAGGGGGCTCAAACAGAAGGGAGTCATCCTTCGCCGAGCGTTGATGCTTAAGCTCCAACTCATACTCTTCATGAATGACAGCGCATGTGGGTTGTGCAACACCAACTCCATCAATGGGTTTTTCCTCGTTCACAACAAGTGAAGAGTTTGGAATGGATGAACACAAGACAACATCATTCGGAGGAACACCCGAGTACAAAAATGGAGGTCGTGGACAAACATGCATATGAGAACTTGAAGGACTCACAACCAAATTTGTGTGAAAATTGAGTGAAGTGATCTTGGGAGGATGTGAAGGATGAACAGGTGTGTGAGAATGATCATCAACATCACTGGGAAATGGTGGATCTGTTGAATGAGAGGAAGGCGGATAGTTAGTTAAGACAAATCCCACATCCACATCATATTACTTAGCTCCATCAATGAGGAATATTGAGTGAGGCTTGATCTCAATCTTTCTATTGGGACGAGAAGATTTCTTAAGGAAGTACTCAAACTGGTCCCAGAGATAAGAAAATTTCATCTGGCTCCTCAAAGCTTAAAATTGCAAATCACGGAAGCACTGCCAAAAATCAATAATCAATTCATGTGGAGCCCTTTGTTGCTGTAAAAGTTTCTCGTCAAGATGGTTTGGATCAAAATGATAGAATATGTCTTCAATGAGATCACAAAAGTTCTCAAATGAGTGTATGGTGTCAACTGGTAGGCTGATCACCCAATGAAATGGAGATTCGTGAAGTGTGTATGTAAGTAGAAAACCACTCTATTCTTCAGAAAACTCAGCTTCCTCATGAATCATGGAAAGAAAGTTATGTAAGTGCTCAGGCCAACCCACTTCACCTTCACTATCATACGTGTGAGTGGACAAGAGATTGAAAATATTACCTACGATATAGACATCTCCACGATTTGAAAAACACTGCAGCAGAAGAAGAGTGAAAGACTCCATGAAAGATGTGCAAAGATTCAAAACTGGATGAGACGACACAGCTTGTCATCAAGCCCTTCTTCTAGATTCAAAAATGTTGACGGTGCTGAACCCGCCAACATGTCAAGAGGATCTCCACGGTAAGAATTCCCAATTAGACCTCAGACCATTTGGTGTAGGAGTCCCAGCAATGGGTCGTAAGATAATGCCTTAACCATGATGTCACACAGAGGAAGGTATGATAAATTTGTTAGCAGCAAGGGTGAGACTATTGTAGTGAGTCAAGGAAGATGTATGAGAGGTTCTAACACATAAGGGGGGAGATAAGGGTGAAGGTGAGTTCTAGGTTGAAAGAAATCAGTCCCAACTTGGCTAAGAACACACAACAAAAAAGGACATACACAGCTTCCAGCGGAGCAGTTCACTCGGATGCAGTAGTCACAACATACAAGGTAATATAACACGTACAACACTCATGGATCAGTCTGAATGACTGCAACAATTGTTACAACAAGGTTCATGTGAAAGATTTGTCTAGTGTCCAGTAGAGCACTTGATGTAGATGGGATACCATTAACAACCTATACAAAACATTTGCAACAAGATTCATCTAATTGCATATGAATCATTTCATTCACAAATATGTAAGTTAAACAACATATATCATTAAGGAAACTAGAGCAGTCCAACTACAATAAAAATGTATGCATGAAAATGTGTTGGATCTTATTATATAAAAAGTGTAAGTTCCAATCATACAATACATCCATGTAAACCTGCTAGCCCCATCAGTGAAATGTTACAGCCACATTCCCCTGCTCCTCTAAAGAGATGTACTAGCTTTGTGCAGTGGAGAAGCCAAGGCGTGTTACAATATTGTGCAATATTTCTTCAAGATAATCTTAATAGAAGCTTTGATGACCAAAATTATATACAATGAGTTATGGAGGAATGTTTCTAGAAAAAGGTGGGGTGACCCTTGACATTCCCCATTGTGACCATTCAACCACCCTCATGACCCTTCACCTACTCTATGACTGTTACATCCACTATTGGGACTTGACATACACTTGACATGACTCAACATTACAATCCATATGTAACCATGTGAAAAATGGCTTGAACAAGCCAAAATAGACATCATTCTGACTTAGACAACCATAGGAGTCCAACTGCTTGGCATCCTCATGTTGATCAACAGTAACATATTGATGCCAATATTGGTAGTCCTTAATATTGTCCGCATGTTCTGCTATGACATCCATCTGAAACTTGAACCTTTCCTCCATAGCATTGGGTACATTTCTCGGGGTCCTCTATCCATCTTGTTTGAAAGCATGTGCATCATTTTCTTCAATGTGGCCGGACCAGAAATATACTTGTGCATGATGTCTACATTGATAGGCAAGTTTGGGTTGGTGGCGGTGCACATCAACTCGTCCAAATATGATTCAAACTCCTATAGGACCCGCTTCCTTGTCTTGACCTAGGTGAGAGTCCCAAGTGATGGGATCGCATGAGTATGCACTATAACATCCATGCTTTTGAATACTCGTGCATGGGAAACCTATATGCTAGTGATGAGTTGTGGTAGGTCTTCGTAGTTTTGGATCTAACTCTGGATACGTACTTGTAGCTCGACTACATTGGCCCTCATCATCTTTGGCAAGTGAAGCGGGGATCCCTTGTACTTCACCATCCATGCTTGCATGTTATCAACAACAACATGTATGTTCTTCAAGATGTGTGCTCTTCTCACACATCATTGTTGCCATCCATGGAGATGGACAAGTGCTTGGTTCACGGTACCAAACTTGGAGTACAATGCTCACATAACTGTGCTAAGGGATAATACTTCATCCAATATTGTCTACTTTAGTTTAGCTTGGGTAGACATTGTCACCAAGTCTCCTCCTTGCTTGGCCACCTATAGTTTATTTTCCTTTCGCTCATTCTCAACTATGAGGAAATGAACACTTGAGCTAGTTGCTTTGGCATACACTCTAGTTGCATTGGCCAAAGTAGCTGGATGCTTGTGGATATCAGTCATGTTCACTTGTTCTTCAACTTGTGTAGGGGATGTTTGGTCCCCTGGAGCCAGTACTCTCTGAGGCTACACAACTCTGTGATGAGATTCATCAAAGGAGATGTTGTGCATCTCTTCTTCTGGCTGACCACCATGAATCCCCGTGCCTACTTGGTCATTTGAGACTTTTTCATCATTTGGATGCAATGAAGCAGGTGAATCTACCTCTTTGTGGTGAGGCATGAGGTCAGTGTCCTGTTCCAACTCCTATTGCTCCATGTTTGCATCCAATTGTTCAAGCCCCCATTCTATCTCATGAGAAAATTCTTGTCCCTATGATGGTTCATCATGTTTGCCTGATGCGAGCTGTTTAGAAGGATCAACTACTTGTACATGTGCTACTTTTTATGTCTGTAGATGATGCGCCTCCTACTGTATATGTTGCTACTACGCTTCCTTCTCTTGTTGGCGCAGCTCTCGTTCTTTCCAGAGTTGCTCGCTCAGCTCATGAAACTCATTCTCTACTTCTTCCATTTTCTTCTTATCCCTCTACTTTCATGCAATTCGTTTGTCACGTTGTTGCCTCTTTGCATGAATATCCATAGCTAATTTCTCTACAAGTGGATCTGCTCGAAACTTGCACCTTTGCTCCTCCTCTATGCAGTCAACAATCTTCCTCTTCCCTTTGTCGCACACATGTATGCTTGGCTCTACTTCCTTTATTGCTACTATTGTTGGTGCTCTCTATGATGCTACTGCATGCTCCCTTTCTAACCTCTCAACGTCAAAGCCAACTTGTTCATTGGGTCCATAGGAATTGTAACAATACCTCCATGAGTATTCCCTGGCCCAATGAAATTCCCCATGGATCTGGTTGAATTGAACTCTCATGCAATGATCCTTCATAATGCAATGTGGGTCATATGGGTTGAAGATTCACAGGTCGAACAGGTACTTCTTCATTTGTTCTGCTTCGACATCTGCTTGCTTAATACTCTAGATCTCATATAACCCAATCTGGAACAAAATAGTGGGCCAAGGTGTCTTCTTCGTTTGCTGCAGTCTAGCAGTCAATCCTGCTGAGATGTGATACACTACTTCCTTCATGACAAGTACGTCTAAGGAAAACTTTGGTAGATGTGAAGGCTTCTCCACACTGAACATTCAGATGAAAGTGCGAAACAGTGAGGCATACCAATCTGCAATTCCTAACAGCGCCTCCATTTCTTCCTTTGACATGCAATGAGGTTCCTGTTCGAATATCAACCTGTACACTAGGGTGAAGAAATGGTCAGAAAATCGTATGATTACTTCCCTGAAGCTGCATTCAGATAAAAACTTGAAATATGTGTTCAAAATAGTCTCCACTAGTGACCATGCCCACTCCAAGCCTGGGAACTCATGTTGGGCACAGACTGCATGTTAGGTCCCTACAATACTAGTGTAAGCCCTTATTGTTATTAGTACAACCCCCTTATTATATTTTTGTGCCCATGTAGTCCCCATATTGTTATTATTGTGCCCTTACATTATTATTGTTATGTCGGCTCTGATTATATTATGACCACTTAGACTCCTATATATAGAGAGGAGGTCTTGTCATTTGTATTATCCAAGATTTTTTCATTTGTGTAATGTAAAGGAGGTTGTCCCCTCGAAGAGACTTATTTCTAAGGCGTTGATCTATCTTTTCTATCTTTTTGTGAGATGGTTTCATAACATTTGGTATCAGAGCTTTGGATTCTAGGGTTTTGCTACTTAAAAAAGGTCATCGTGAAATTTTCACTATAACTTTTTTGCTACAAAGTTTCATAAGCTAAAAAAAAACCATTTGAGAAGAAATCGATTTGAACCTCAGGTCTGAATTTCAGATGTTTTCTCACTATATATTCAGCAATATGATCTAAGGAAGTTAGGGTTTTTGCAGGCTCCAGAATTTCATCTCAAACATGTCATCTTGTAAGTTTCACTATAATATTTGTTCTATGAAGTTTCAGGACCTGAAATTAAAACCCATTTGAACTAAAGTCTTGATGAAGCTTGGGTATTCATGTAAAATATTTTATCGCTAAATTTTAAAAGATATAATCTGAGGAAGTTAGGGTTTTTACAGACTCTCGAATTACATTCTAAATAGGTGACCTTGGGAAAATTGTCATAATGTTCTCTCTGTGCATCAGTTTGAAATTGCATCAGAAGTTACAGAAAAAGGACACACTATAGTTTTCTATGTATATGTTTCAAATCCTAAGGTTGAAAACGTGACACGTGGCACTTCATACAAGTGTGCTCTACTGAACAAGTCTATAATCAGGGCATCATGGGAGATTTGACATAACTCTTTCTTGCAGAATCTAATCTTAATAAGACTTGTGGGGTTAAAAAGAGAACACAGAGGGCTACTATAGGTCATGATTTCAGAACTCGGAGATGCAAAAATGCAGAGTTATGGTCATTTCAAGATCTAGATCCTAAAATCAAGAAAAGGTGATATGAGGAAGTTTGAGGGCAAGGATTCGGTAAATTGGATACTTCGGATGGAGAAATATTTTGATCTGCATGAGGTGCAACTATTACAAAAGGTACATAATGCATCTTCATATTTAGGACCGAATCAAATTTTATGGTATAAAGGACTTTGTTCTCGTAAACCACTTGTTACGTGGTCAATTTTCAAGGAGGAAATGATAGAACATTATGAGGATACAAAGAGAAACACCTTCTTTAGCCAATTGATAAATCTCAAACAAAATTGTTCAATGGAAGAGAACATTGAGGACTTTAAAAAATTGAATATAAGGGAAAATGATATTCTAGAGAAGTAGAGGATTGATGTCTCCATAGGGAATTTAAAGGATAACATTCAACATGAGGTTCGTCTTTGAGAACTTGATTCATTGGAGAAGGCATTGAGGTTGGCAAGAAAAGTGGAAAGAAAAATTATGGCAACAAGGAAGTCTACCCCTCACAACTATAAAGATGGAAGTTTTGTTTCTCCTAGCATTCCACAACCTACAAGGTTGACACCACAACAATTGGAAGAAAAAAGAGAAAAAGGGCTTTGTTATGATTGTGATAAAAAATACATTAAAGGTCATAAGTGTGCTGAGAAAAAATTATTTTACATTGATTGTGAATAGGAGGAAGAAAAGGATCAAGAAACTTCAAAAGAGAGGATATACACCAAGAACCAACCCCAGAGAAAGAAGAAATGAATCCAACCATATATTGTAAAGCATTGCAAAAAATTACCACTCCTCAAACTCTCAAGATAGAAGGACATATCAAGAAGAAAAAGGTTCAAGAAGTAAAAGATCACATCGAGAAAGAAGAAATGAATCGAACCATATACTGTAATGCATTGGTCGAAATTACCACTCTTCAAACTATCAAGATAGAAGGACATTACCTCAAGAAGAAAAATGTTCAAGAAGTGAAAGATCACATCGAGCATCAAGAAATGAATTCGACCATATCTTGTAATGCATTGGAAGAAATTACCACTCCTTAAACTCTCAAGATATAAGGGCATATCAAGAAGAAAAAAATTCAAGCAGTGAAATATCACATCAAGCATCAACAACAAGTTCTCCAACTTTTAAAGCATAATGCCACTTTGGTGTAGAATCAAATGAAACAACAAGTAGATCAACATCGTAGTGAAAGAAGTTTTGATGTAGGCGATTGGGTATTTTTATGGCTACATCTCAAGCAAGCTATTTATGAGAGGGAAATGTTGGAAATATTACATGCATTTAAGGAATGGTGACCTTACCTAATGGGAATTAGACACTTCAAGGTAAAAATGGATCATGATAGTCTTAAATACTTTTTATAACAAATATTATCTCTATAAGAACAGAAAAAATGGGTCACAAATATGTTGGGTTATGACTTTAAAATCATCCACAAAAAATGGAAGCAAAATGTTGTTGCAGATGCACTCTCAAGAAAAGATGAGGATGTGGAAGCATTATTTTGTGATATTTATATTATCCAACCAGATTGGATAAATGAAGCAAGGAATGAATGGAAGAAGGACAAACAAGTGTGGCCAATGATTCAAAAGTTGCAGAAGATCCAAGTTCAAACAATATTGCCAGAACTTAACGAGGAAGGAAAAATCATATTGGAACCTAAAGCAATCATAGAAAGAAGAACCTAAAATCTATGAAATCGATCAATTTCAGAGTATCTCATCAAGTGGAAGAACTTACCCATTGAATATTCCACATGGGAGGACAAGAATTTTATATAGAAGCATCAAGAACTACTCAAGAATTGAGGACAACACTTTTTGAAGGAGAGGGGCATGTTAGGTCCTATACTACTAGTGTAACCCCTTATTATTATTAGTACAACCCCCTTATTATATTTTTGTGCCCATGTAGTCCCCATATTGTTATTATTGTGCCCCATAGAAGCCCACTATGGTTATAATTGTGCCGTTACATTATTATTGTTATGTCGGCTCTGATTATATTATGACCACTTAGAGTCATATATATAGAAAAGAGGTCTTGTCATTTATATCATCCAAGAATTGTTTATTTGTGTAATGTAAAGGAGGTTTCCCCTCAAAGAGGCTTAATTCTAAGGTGTTGATCTTTCCTTTCTATCTTTTTGTGAGCTGGTTTCATAACATTTGGTATCAAAGGTTTAGATTCTAGGGTTTCGCTGCTCCAAAACAGGTCATAAGTGTGATGGGAAGAAATTATTTTACATAGATTGAGAAGAGGAGGAAGAGAAGTAAAAAGAACTCAACAACTATGAAATCAATCAATTTTAGAGTATCTCACCAAGTGGAAGAACCTACCCGTTGAAGATTCCACATGGGAGGACGAGAATTTTATATAGAAGCATCCATAACTACTCAAGCATTGAGGGCAACACTTTTTTGAAGGACAGGTGTATGTTAGGTCCCTATAATACTAGTGATTCCGCTATTATTCTCTTCATGCATACCATCAGGTGACTGTTGAGCCTTCATGACTTGTTCCTTCAGCTGATGAGGCAGTATGCTAGATGAGTTGCACGTTTTTCCTTCTCTAGTCAATCCATCTAATGTGATAACCCAACTCTGAAGAAAGGTTTCAGTACTTTCTTGGCCACTCAATCGACATGCAGACACATAAATCTCTGCATGCATACCCTCAGGTGACTGTCAAGCCTTCGTGACTTGCTCCTTCAACTGATGAGGTAGTATGCCAGACCAGTTTCATGTTGTTCCTTCTCTAGCCGATTTGTCCAATGCAATCACACAAATTTGAGGAAAGGCTTCAGTGCTTTCTTTGCCACTCAGTGGACATGCAAATATGACCAAGTATTTGTATGCCTTCCTTAATATCTTTGTCTTGTATATCTAGTTGGGTGTCATCCTGAAACGAGCTGGCTCCTTTACCCAATCCTTCATAATGCCTCTGGAGTTACCTCTGCTGCTGGGAAAGATCAATGGAGGACTCATGATAGTTGCAGGTTCTGACATATGATACATCTCATCATAATCTTGTGCCTAGAAGGTTGCAATATTCCTCCCACTGACACTGCTCAAGGTCATCATTTCGAGGTCAGTGTGAGAGACGATCAAGTGAATGGTGTTTGTGCATGGGAACGTGAGCTATCTGCATGCAATTAGATAGAATCCAGACTTGTGAATATTCACGTACATTTGGCATTCTTTTAGGTCTTCCCCAAAAGTTCCTGCAAATGTTTCAATAACCTCCTGCCACTTCAATTTGATGTCCTTGTCTAGATACAACTTTGTATCTTCATAGATCGTTAGACTAGAGGACGCCTGCTCAATTGTTGTTCCAGCTACAACTTGATCAGTTTCTTGTGATCCTATTCTCTTGGAAGCCATTTGGATAGATGAAAACCTTAAATATATGGAAACAATCAGCATGCATGGCAAGAAATATGTCAATGGAAACAAAGCAAATCTAGGGAAGGACACAACACATACCTGGAAAAATGATGAGAAAGATTGCAGAAATTTTACTGGGAGACTAGGTGAATGGCTACCAGAACTACGCAAAAGGAAATTTGGGTTGTCTGGGAGGCAATATTGGCTCTTGGATTTGTGAAATGTGAAATCTAGTCAGGCAGCTAGTTGTTGGGATTGCGCAATGCACAATTCCAGTTGGGAAGGAATGCTAGCCCAAGGACAAATTTGCACAATCTCTTGGGCCAAGCAGCCACTATCCTCCAAAAATGTGCAAAATAGTCCTTAAGGCTAGTGCTGGGAAAGAAGGCACATTTATGGGGAGGAAGGTGAGCCTTCCTTCCCCAGATTACGCAATGTAGCCTTGATGAAGGCAGATCTCGGGCCAAGGTTGGCCCAGCTCGCCGATGGGAAACTAAAAGAAACTAAGACTGTAAATGCATGGTGACACTAAGTGGTATTAGAAATGATTGACAGTGCATGTAAAACATGAATGAAATATTTAGCAAATAGATCAACATGCATGTGGGTTAGGCAGTTCGCTGCTTGGGCGAACGTCCATGCAAAATAGTTTCATGCATGCGACAATAGTGAGATAGCAACAAAAATTGAAATAGATCTAGGAAAATATAGTACACATGTAAATGACATAAAGCATTCAAAGAAATCAAGCAAACACCACTCACACAAGAAATTACACAAAAAGCGACAAAAATGCTAAAAAAGACAAGTTGAGGCCACTTACTCGTGAATAGCTGAGTTGGATGTGTCAAAGAACTCTGGATGTGTTGTGAGAAGTCAGAGCTCCAATATCGATGTGAATGAATGAGATTTTATGTGTCGAATAAATAAATTTGGTCTCATGATGCACATGCCACAAATCTAGGAAAAACTGACACTTGGAGGGAAAATTCTAAAACAACTTTGCATGTAACCTCCGATTACCAAAAATAGCTCCCTAAATCATCGGATGCCTTTTGCATGTTGTCTCTTTCTATTCCTGGAAGAGAAAGTCATGCATGCATGCAAGTCAAGTTTTCTCAATCCCGAGTGGAACTGGTTAATCGAATTTTTCATGCACGTAGTTGCTCAATTGCTTGCGAAAAATGCATAGTCTTGTTTGGGAGTTGGGCTGACTGCCCAGGAGGATTACACAATTTCTTAGCAGAGTTGTTGACAGTTGCATAGATTTGCACAAATCCTGGGCTAAGCAGGCCTACTGGGGAAATTTTCACAAATCCGAGGCTAAGCAGGCCTACTGGGGAAATTTGCACAAATCCTGTTGGGAGTGTTGGCTAGCAGGAATTTTCAATCCTAGAGCCCAACAGGTTGCAAGAGAGGATTGTGCAATTTCTAGAGGGAAGGTTGGCTACCCTCCAGAAAATTTTCAAGGGGAAGCTGCTCAACCTATAGTTGGACCAAGTCTGGGTGAACAAAATATGAGGGGAATGGATTGACTATGATCGACAGGATGACTTTGTGTGAGGAAAACACTGAAGCTTGAGTACTTGATGAAGCAAGACAAAGTGTTGTGAAAGGTTGGTAGGGAGGCTCCAAAATAGGTTGAGGCAAAATTTTTGAGGGTGGTTGTAGCTGCTACAACACTACCATATAGAATTCAATGCTATCATTTCAAACCAAGAAAAGCAACTCTCCTTCTTCATGGTCATTTCCATGGTCACCGTTCTCTCTTATGGCCATTTCAGTTACCACAATGAATCCCTTGAATTGAGTGGTCTACTTGGCTCCCACTTGCTTCTATTCTCCTCTTCCAACATCCCCTCCTAATAACACTTGGCATGCTCACGATGCTCCATGTCTCTACCATGATGTGTCAACGTCCACCATTCTCGTTGTAATTAGTCACACAATCGTTCCCCATACTCGGTACAATTCCATACTCATATCTAAATATAAAACCAGTCTACTAGGAGATCCCATGTCTATTTGGCTCATTCCCTCATTAAATACTTCTAGTCGAGGGCCCCTATCATTCCCTCTCGAATTCAAAATTGCTAGCCTACACACAGGACATAGGCAAAGTGGCACAAGAGATCATAACTTCGTTGACACCAAACTCTTGGTCATCAATTCACACCCTAAGGCTACACTCTGAAACTACTGATATCACCTAAAAATAATGAAATAATATCATGGATGTCACTACAAAATCTTGTTCTTCTAGTGCCCAACACCTAGTGGCACCTTCCTAAGCATTCCCCAGCTTCCTCACACACCACCCGAAGAACACTATTAACACCTTTCTCTTCACTTCTTTATTCAGCAGAGGTACATCCAACACACCAACTGTTTCCTCTATCTTATCATTGTTTACTCTGCCATGGTGCCAGTATCGCTGGGCTTTAGCTGCAACAACTCACTTCGGAAAAATACAACTATTATCCATCTCATGGAGATATTGTTCCTAATCCACAAGTTTTCAAAAAAACAACCATAGATATAGCCTTTCAAGTTAAAAAAACCATTCTCTCTCTCAAATATCTGCATATAGTGTTTGTGACCTTTCTTATTTCACATTTTTGCTACCTCCAACACCACCTCTTGGAATTTTCCCATCTCTTGATCAAAATTAATCAAGGTTATTTTGGCGCTGACCTCACCACATGGCTCCAAGACAACATCGTTGATCGAGGTGGATATTGGTGGCCACCAGCCTATTCAAGCTAAACCGCGTAGTCAGTTTCATATGTTTCCTTGTTCATTTCAGCATTTACTATTTGTAGCAGTTTTTTGGGACTTGAACTTCCATAGCAGCTTTGACACCATAAACGAAATTTTTGTGGGGTCCATGGTAGGCCCATAGCCATAGGTAGGGCCTATGGTGAAACCTATAGTACTCAACGAGACTTTTCCAACAAGGTATCATACGCACCAAATGGAGATAATATGACCAAGTTATGACCTTCGGAAGTTGGTTGCACAACTAACCCCAACGAGGCCCACAAACTCTTCGTTCTACACCTCTTGGGGTTAGGGTTTTGGTTTTTTAGGGTTTTCTCATGTTCTCCAATAATAAATAGGCCCTTAAGCCTCATTGTAAAACATTTCAGAGGCATGTAGTTGTGACATCTCTTTTGAGACATAACCTACCATCGTCAAAGTTATCTTACTTCCATTCTATTTGTAAGCATAGTTCAATATTTTTCTATTAATGAAATGAAGTGTTTTTTTCTACCTCTCTATGTTTATGATTGTATCTATAAGTTTTTGCGTTCCTGTTTAAGTTCATATCAATGGTATCAAAGCGGTCTTCTCTATCTCTATTTTTCTTTGCATGTCCCCAACGAGGTCAGGGTATAAGGAGTTAGGGCTTGATCTAGTTGAACCATTGCAAAATCAGCCTTGCAAAACCCGATGACCTCGCATGGTAGAAGAAAAGAAAGAAGAGGGGGCAAGAGATCCTTTCAAAATATTGCTCGAGGAATGTTGGGTTATGTTATATTTTTTCCATGACTAGCGGCGAGGTCATAGTGGGGGCAGTAGCCCCCCTGTCACAGGTATGAAGGGGTTTTGTGCACGGATTTCGCACATGGTTTTGGGCGCGATGGTTTTCAATCCATGGTATTATGTAGATCTGGTCAAGGGAAATATGGTTATGTTCTAATAAAGGGTTAATGAATTAGGGTTTAAGGATGCTTCAGCATGTATATATATGTATTGTAACATTGAAAGGAAGATATTGAAAAATAAATTTGGTAGTACCAGTTTTTGGATCCAGGGGAAAATATCTGTGTATATTTGTTTTATGTGTTATTCTCTTGCCTTTGTTTATTTTATGTTTTTAGAATTCTTATGTGGGTAATTTCTATATGAGGTTAAAACCTACAAGGAAGCCCTCGAGCAATAGAGGGATGTGATGATGGATAAATTTGAATAGATCCATCAATGGCTACCCATAGGTGATGTATCTTCATCTAGCTTCCACTCTAGTGGTACCACTCCTTTTAAGGTACATGTTAACTTTGATATTCCCATATTCGAAGACCTGATAGATGAAAATGTCAGAGATAAATGGTTAAATCTGTTGGAAGGATATTTTCGAGTTCATGACTTTTCCAATGAGGAAATGATTACTTTTTCACTTCTCAAAGCTACCCCACATGTTAAGGACTCGTGGGAAACCTACTGTGAACAAAAGGATGAGAGTGAACCCTTGTTTTTTTCATCCACACCCACTTGGAATTCTTTCTAAGACACCATCAAGGAACAATATTACCCTGTCAGAAGCTATGAATACAAATACATAAAGTGGACCATGCTATGGTAGGGAAGGAACCAATATGTGCCAGAGTTCACAAATAGTTTCCTTAGCCTTCGCACGAAGTTAGGTATCAAAGATACTAAGCGGCATTTGGTGCTCAAGTACCCCAGCTATCTACACAAGTACATATAGGATGAGATGGAGTTCTTGGACATTTCCTTTCTCAGCATAACGTATCGGTACGCTTTTAAGATTGAGAAGAAGCTTAAACAAAAAAAGAGGGACTTTGGATCTGCAAATCCAAAGCAAGGAAAAGGCGCCCCGAAACCACAAACGAAAGGACCAAGCCAAGGCAGGGCTACATAGGATAGCCCATCGAAGCCACAAGAAAGGAAAAACACCATGAAGACTAATAAGGACATGGGAAAATGGTGTGAGTTCCACAAGAGCTACACTCACAACACAAGTGAGTGTTAGGCCAAGCAATCACTGATGGCTGATCTGAAGGCTTCTGAATCAAACGCAGGTTCTGACTCTAAATCAGAACCTACTAAGGGCACTGACAAAGGGAAGAATATCATTGATGCAGATCCCAATGCCACTGTGGCCACCACTAAGATCCATAAGATTGATCATGAATATCTAGAGGAGGGGGGACGCCTCTTCCACTTACAAATGTGGGTGAAGGGTTCTTTGTTGTAGTTCATTGTCGATTGTGGGAGCTAAAATAACCTCATTTCAGTAGAGGTCGTGAGGAAGGTGAGCCTAAGGACTACAACACGTCCACAAATCTACATCATCGAGTGGCTTCACCAAGGGTGAGATCTTCATGTTATCCAACAGTGTCACCTTTCCTATAGCGTCAGCCCTTCACGGATGACGTACTATGTGACGTTGCTCCTCTTGAATTTTATGATTTATTGTTAGGACAACCATGCTTATGGAAGTGACATGTTGTATATGAGTCTAGACCTTGCTCTGTGATTATTACTTTGGCTAATTATTTGTACATGATACTTCAAGTAGCATCGCCTGACGCCATCTCTTTGATCACTACAAATAAATGTAGTAAGATCATTTTCCAAACTAGGAAATTTGTTTTCCTTATCATTCGCCCCCAAGGAAAGAAGAAGGTTATGGCCACAGCTTCTAGGAAAGGCTCCTCTACACAACAACAGCATATGGACAAGGTCATGGAGGAGTACATGGATATTTTCACCTCACCCACAGGGGTACCTCTACACTGTGAGGTCAAGAACTCCATCGATTTGACCCTGGGTGTGCCACTACTCAATGGACTGATCTATCGATGCTCTATTCTAGAGAACGATGAGATTAAGAGGTAGATTCAAGAACTATTGTAGAAAGGGCACATCGAGACAAGCGCATCACCTTCTAGGAGCCTTATTGTATTGGTACAGAAGAAGGATGGGACCTGGAGGCTCTGTATTGACTATCGGGTACTTAACAAGATCATTGTCCAAAATAGGTACCTAATCCCATGGATTGATGACTTTCTAGATCAACGCAAAGGGGCCAAATATTTCAGCAAGATTGACTTGAAGTTAGGTTATCACCACGTGCCTATTGAACCCTCTGATGTGTGGAAGACTGCCTTCAAATCCAACCAAATATGTTTTGAATGGTTGCTCATGTCGTTCGTATTCAAAAACGCCCCTACAACATTCATGAGCCTGATGGATGACATCTTGCGACCCTTCACAAATGCATTCACGGTGGTGTATTTAGATGACATCTTGATCTTCAACCAGAGTTGGAAAAATCACCTCCACCCTATTCGATAGGTCCTTCAAACCCTACGACAAGACAAGTTGTGTGCTAACTTGGAGAAATGCAACTTTGGCCTGACCTAGGTTCAATAAATGGGATGCATCATTGATGAGCAGGGTGTACATGTGGACCTATCCAAGATACAAGTCATTCGAGATTAGCCAGCCCCAACCACTCTAACAGAGCTCTGTAGCTTTTTGGGTCTTGCAAATTTCTACCGTAGGTTCTTGTTCGGGTACTCTCATATCACTTGGCCTTTAAGTAAAGTCACCGACGCGGGAGCGAAAGAAAAGTTTTTTTGGTTAGAAACCCAACAAAAACATTCTCTGAGTTGAAGAATACGTATGTTCTCCACTAGTGCTCACGTTACTAGACCTATAGCAACCATTTGAGATTGAGATAGATTCCTATGACTCTGAGACATAGTCCGAAAGTATCCCACTTACGACAAAGATATCCAGTGGCTTGCCACAGTGAGACACTTTTAGACTACCCCACTTACGAAAAATAAATGTATTCCATTGTGCATGCCTACTGTCAATGGAAGCATTACATTATGGGAAGGAAACAATCATCCACACAAACACTGACCTCTATAGTTCATACAGATACAAGGAAAGTTGCATAATGATCGCCATTAGAAATGGTCCATTGATATGCAACAGTTCCCTTTGAAAATTAAGTATAAGAAGGGTAGCAACAATAATGTTGTTGATTTCCTCAGTCGATGACCATTCATGGCTTTGATAAGTGTGCTTGACTCTTGTGGGAATGAGACATCGGGGTTGCCGCATATTTACAAGAGTGATCTAGAATTCGACATCATATACCAGACACTCCTGGAAGGGACACAAGTTCCAGATTTTTACATTCAGGATGCATTGTTATGCCACTTGGGACACATCTATGTTCCTTCAAGTGAGTGTTGCAAGATGATTTGGGAGGTACACCACAGTCAAGTCGTTGGACATTTCGGAGTAGAGAAAACAATGGCGGTATTGCAGAAGTATTGGTATTGGCCGAAACTTCGTCATCATGTTGGGAAGTACATTAGATCCTGCACCACTTGTACCATTGTTAAGCCAACCATTAAGAAGAAAGACCTATATACTCTTCTACCTACTCCTAGCCGGCCTTGGGAATTTGTCTCCATGGATTGCATTTTGGGCCTTCCTTCTACTAAGCACGACAACAATTGTGTTTTCATGGTCATCGACGGATTCTCTAAGATGGCCATCATGGTGGCCTACAAGAAGAGTATCACAGTGGAGGCCACTGCTAAGCTCTTTTTTGAGCGAGTTTGGGTACACTTTTGGATCCCACAATCCATTGTCTTAGATTGGGACAACAGATTCTTGAGTGCATCTTGGTCAAGTCTCTAGTCGATGCTAGATACAAAACTTACTAAGTCCATGAATTTCCATCCCCAAACTAATGGACAAACAAAGTTTGTCAATAGGATGATCATACACATTCTGTGCATGTACAACTCGAAGAATCCATGCACGTGGGATGAAAGTCTACCCTAGGTCCAACATGGCTACAACAGATCTCTCCACAATTGAACAGGCCAAAACCCCTTTCAGGTAGGGCTCAGATTTCAGCCATTATGCCCTAGTGATGTGGCCATGCCATTTATAGCCACTCAGGTAGATTCGTCTCATGTTTAGGCCAAAGCTGAAAGGGCTAATAGCTTCATTGAGTGCATTCAACACATCTGCCAACAATTCCATGATATATTGGATAGATCCAATGCTAGGTAAGCAGCTCCATGATCAGCATCGAGTGTCGCACAAGTTCTAGGTGGGCAATAATGTTTGGCTACAGTTGGAGAAAGAGCACCTTACTGGACCCCATTGCAAGCTTCACCTACTCTGATATGGGCCATACACCATCACCAAGGCCATCGATGACAATGCCTTCTAGCTAAGCATCCCACTGTTCCTTGGTCTACACCCAATGTTCAATGTAGATCACCTTCGAACATACTTTCCACCATTTTTTGACACATCTAACATTGCAAAACAACTCACACCAACAAAGCTCAATCCAGACTGCATGGAACAGGCCACAACTGATTAGATTATGGACACACAAATCAAGAACACTCACCAACAGAGGATACAGTTATATCGAGTTGTCAAAGCAGGCCAACTTCTTCAGTAGGGCAAGTGGTTCACTAGGGACTAGGTTCAACAGAAATTTCCTCACCTCATAGAGGCTCTGCATGCAACAGGGACCATTGCTTCCTAAGGGGGGAGGAATGATCCAAGTGGATATTGCTACCCACCCACCTATTCCACCTATATCCCCCATTCAATTTCATTTGTTTCCTTGTTCATTTCAGCATTTACTATTTTTAGTAGTTTTTCGGCTCCTGAACTTCTGTAGCAGTTCTGAGCCCATAAACGACGTTTTTTTGGTGTCCATTGCAAGGGTTGGGACAAGGTCCCCTAGGGTCAATTTTTGGGTTAAAAGCCAAATTTTTGGGGCAAATAGCCCAATTTTTTATATGTAAAGTGTAAAGTCTCTGCAATTTGTCGTCACGGAGCACGCAAATGTAAAGTGTATAAAGGGTTTCCGCCCTTTTTTTATGTAAGTTGTGTTAGCTTTAGAATATCCACCCATGGTCTATGGACCATGGGATTGTATAAAAAGGAGAGTCTTAGAAGATTCTAAGGATTTATTTTAGAGTGGAGAGTCTTAGAATATTCTAAGGAATTTTTTTAGAGTGAAAAGTCTTAGAATAGAAGGAAGGTTTTGTAGCTATGTGCACAGAGGCCTAGGGTAGAAGTCTCCAGCTGAGTGCATAGACCTCTATAGCTGAGTGTGTAGGGTAGTTAGCATCTGTAAGAATATCTGAAGTACTAATAAAACAAGATTACTCTGGAATTATCTATGTTTTGATCTATTTACTTCTATTATGAATAAATGCAGTTATGTTGTGTTGAATAATTGTTTCATTATTTAATATTGTATTGATGCGTGAATCTATATGTTTTACATTGTTATTTGTATGCAAGTAATAATATATGTTTACAGGACACATTAACACATATTGAATTTATTTGATACTTAAGCTAATTTGGGTAAATACAGAAGTAAGAATAATTACATAAGTGCGTAAGTGGTTGATTCACTAGGTTAGGATCCGTGAACGATAGTCGTAGATCTTCGTGAAGGTCTACAGGCCGATTAAGAAAAGTATATCGATAAGCCCTAAAAGGCTTATCAATATGCTGAAGGTAGAGTTATGTCACAAAACGACATCACTACCATCTCTAGGTGCATAAACTTGGTTCGTGCATCACCTCATACTGCTTCGGGTGAGACTTTAGTCTGTGCTCCCCGGATTGATGCTGAAAGGCCCACTAGTGTAGGGATTAGTTTGGCTAAATTAATGCTGAACCTCGGTTAGGGCCCACTAAGTCAAAAAATGGTTCCATTGCCGGGACCAGTGTCTGCATAAAAAGATGTGTCATGTCGCATCGCTGGAATCCAACTAAGGAGGAAATTGAAGACTGGTTGAATAGGAAGATCCACAAATTCGTGGCACAAGAGAATAGAAATCTGGGATTGACAAAAGAAAATTGGTCAGATAGATATTTGTACATAGGGATACATGAAATCTTCCTTTGTTCCTTCCCAATTGAATTATACGAGTGAACTGGTAAATTTGTAGACAACTAGGGAAGGTGGAGGTTTGATAGTTTGATAATGTGGACCCTAGAGTTAGTGCAGAGATTAGAAGCCACGAAAGATAAGATTTCCTGCAATGCCTATCACTCACTTGATCGTATCATAGGAGGATTTGTGACATAGTTCGCGGTTGATACTTTGGTCAACTACAGTGAAGCAGAGCACCACTTCTTCAAGGTACTGCAAGGTAAGTATTTAAGGTCTTTAAATACTTGGATTAAGATTCTCTTATGTGAAAACCAGGTTATGTAGTTACCTTGATGTTTGGAGCTACACGAAATGGAAATATCTTCAGGGATAGAGGAAGAAGAGGCTTGAACCTCCTCTGAGTGACGACGAAGAAACAACACAGGCTTCACCACAGAGTGCTATTTAGTTAATAAAATGAAGGTTCCTGCGAATACCCCATCCACCTCTCCCACCTTCATGTTCACCTACATAGCATACACCTTTTCCCACACCGCTACCACCTCTACCACCATTCAATATGGCGAATGTAGTAAATTTTCCCGTTTTCAAGGGTTTGGGAACTTAGGACCTGGACTAGATTTGGTTCGTCAAAGAGGCCTATAGGAGGCTCAGGGTATAATAGACGATTAGATGAACTAAGAAACATTGATCACTGTTTTATAAGAACACGCGCTAACATGGTACATTAAGTACTACATTGATAACCTGATGGTTTTATTACCATATATTCAAACCACGCTTAATAAGGAGTTCAATAGGCTTAAGTCTAAAGCTCAATCAATTATGGGATTCAAGGAGATCATGATGAAGCTTGGCAAGACACCCTGGGATCTGGATCAAAGAATGAAGTGCATGATTCGCGAACCCAACATGAATCTTACAAAGGGTTAGCACACTGAATGGTTTGTGGCTTTACTCTTGCCTCATCTGAGGGTTAATTTATCGCAACAAAAGATTGTGTGCCTTTTGCATGTTGTCTCTTTCTATTCTAGGAAGAGCAAGTCATACATGCATGCAAGTCAAGTTTCCTCGGTCTTGCGTGGAACTCGTCAACCAGATTGTTCATGCATGCAGTTGCTCAACTCCTTGGGAAAAATTCGCATTCCTAGCTGGGAGCTGGGTTGACTGTCCAGGAGGATTGCATAATTTCTGGGCAGAGAAGTTGATTGCTCCTAGAATTTGCACAAATCCTGGGTTGAGCAACCCTACTGGGGAAATTTGCGCAAACCCTACTGGGAGTGTTGGCTGGAAGGATTGCACAATCCTAGAGCCCAGCAGGCTTCCAGAGAGGATTGCATAATTTCTGGAGGGAAGGTTGGCTGCCTCCATAAATGCACAATTTTCAAGGGGAAGTTGCTCAGCCTTCAGCTAGACCAAGTCCAGGTGAACAGCCTTTGAGGGGAATGGATCGGCTATGATCGACAGGCTGCCTCTGTGCAAATAAAACATTGAATCTTGAGTACTTGATGAAGCAAGACAAAGTGTTGTGAAAGGTTCGTAGGGAGGCTCCAAAAAAGGCTAAGGAAAAATTTTGGAGGGTGGTTGTAGCTGCTACAACACTTGGCGATACACTGGTAGAACTCCAGCTCTTTGAATAGACCTTGTTCGTGAAAAGGAAGTCGAACACCTCTAGAAGTATTGTTCAGTTCTTAGCTTATCTTGGCTTCACACTAACTTCATTGTGGGATGTATCATTTTCCAAACCCTTGGTCGATTGACACACATTCCAAGCCAAGGAAACACAGTTGTTTCGATCGGGGTTGAGGGGTATATTAGTGCACAAGTATTATGGTATTAAGAGTCTTAGTTTCGTCTTTGGTGTTGCTCCACTGCCAGCAAGCCTGGACAATACCCCAATGGAGTCACATAGGAACACAAGCATGGCTTCGCTACCAGTGAGCCTGGTCAATACCCTGGTGGAGTTACTTTCATCACCTCCCTGTGTAGGAAGCCTTTCTCTTCTTTCACCTCATTTATTTTTCATTTTGAATTTTTTGACTTTTCATTTTTCATTTTCACTGTGCATAGCACTTATTCATTTTAGAGGTAGAAGAGGGATCCCAACTTATTGATATAAGAAGAGTTTGTTTCACCAGAGAAGTAGTTTATTATATCTTTGATGTGCCTATTAAGGTTTTCCCCCTCACCTTACTCTACTTGACTAAGCAAACAAGGGTTAACCCAAAAACAACCGTCTAGAGAAAGTGACACTAGTTAGTGCGCAAGCGTTGTGTTATCACCAATGTTCACTTTGAATAGTATGTATTTTCCTTCGACGTATAATGGACTAAGAGTAACAAGTTCATCACACAGAGGAAAGATGACAGATAACCAAGTAGTGGTAGCTACACAAGCCCTCTTGTACTTTACCCAGTTTCTTCAAGAGCTTTCATGCAAGACTAACCTACAAACAAAACGAATGAGCTAACAAACATCAAATCAAGGAAAAAGTAGAAGTGAAAGTGAAAGAAAAGAAAGTAAGAAAACAAGAAAGAAAACAAACAAGCAAACAAAGCATATAAACAAAAAAGCATGCAAGCAAACACTGCTCCTAATCCTACACTAATGGTGCATGGGCCTAATCATGTGAAATGATACTTCCAATGTAACCACCGACACATTGGTAGACCCATGTTTATCAAGGTTTGGTCCGCCAACAACCCAGTTGTGCAAACCAGCAAGCAAGAAATATATAACAATGAAGATAGCCACACTTTGTGTTTCAAAGTGCCCACGGGACATAAGTGAGTGCAATTGCATGACGGGCAGTCTACGGACTTATCATGGTCATGTGTGACACTACGTGCAACTTTGAAGCATAAGCACACTCTTGACTACGACATGCAAGGAAACAAAAGAAACAAAGATAACTTGCTTCGTGCATGAATGCTTGCAATGTAAGACTCCTCCAATGCATAAGAGATGGGATCATGCAGTTCAAGTGGAGGAAGTGTGATATGTGTGTGAGATGGATCTTTAATGCATATAGATGAGTGATGAGGAGACTTGGGTGATTGGAAAATTTCATGATCGGAAGTGAGACTAACCCCAAGAGAGCAAGGGCTTGACATAGCCATTAGCTTGGAATGAAGTGCCTCAATAATATTGGGTGTCTCAACTTCATCATTAGGTAGATCATCATAAAATGGTGGCTTCAAAAGATCAACTGTGATAGATTCATGATCGTGATAAAAAATGGAACAAAATGGACGATGACCACCATGATACGAAAAATCAATGAATTATTCGGTATCCTCATGATTAGATGAATCAAATAGAGGGGTAGATGAAAAGTGAATAAACCCATCCTCTGTGTCCTTGGAAAAGATAGATGAAGGATGAAGTGGATCTTCAATGAGTAACTTATCCTCTCTGTTCTCAAATGATGGACTAACCTCTAGTGAGTCTTGCGAGTGATAAAAAATGGGTGCATCCGTGAATGAAGACACGCATGCAAAATCATGGATGGAAGGTTCACCAAAAAGGTTAGGAAAGAACGGAGGGGGCTCGGATAGAAGGGAGTCATCCTTCGCCGAGCATTGATGCTTAAGCTCCAACTCATACTCTTCATGAATGACAGTGCATGTGGGTTGTGCAACACCAACTCCATCAATGGGTTTTTCCTCATTCACAACAAGTGAAGAGTTTGGAATGGACGAACAGAAGACAACATCATTCGGAGGAACACCCGAGTATGAAAATGGAGGTCGTGGACAAACATGCATATGATAACTTGAAGGACTCACAACCAAATTTGTGTGAAAATTGAGTGAAGTGATCTTGGGAGGATGTGAAGGATGAACAGGTGTGTGAGAATGATCCTCAACATCACTGGGAAATGGTGGATCTGTTGAACGAGAGGAAGGCGGATAGTTAGTTGAGACAATTCCCACATCCATATGATATTAATTAGCTCCATCAATGAGGAATATTTAGTGAGGCTTGATCTCAATCTTTCTATTGGGACGAGAAGATTTCTTAAGGAAGTACTCAAACTGGTCCCAGAGATAAGAAAATTTCATCTGGCTCCTCAAAGCTTAAAGTTGCAAATCACGGAAGCACTGCCAAAAATCAATAATCAATTCATGTGGAGCCCTTTGTTGCTTTAAAAGTTTCTCGTCAAGATGGTTTGGATCAAAATGACAGAATATGTCTTCAATGAGATCACAAAAGTTCTCAAATGAGTGTATGGTGTCAGCTGGTAGGCTGATCACCCAATGAAATGGAGATTCACGAAGTGTGTATGTAAGTAGCAAACCACTCTATTCTTCAGAAAACTCAGCTTCCTCATGAATCATGGAAAGAAAGTTATGTAAGTCCTCAGCCCAACCCACTTCACCTTCACCATCATACGTGTGAGTGCACAAGAGATTGAAAATATTACCTACGATGTAGACATCTCCACGATTTGAAAAACACTGCAGCGAAAGAAGAGTGAAAGACTCCATGAAAGATGTGCAAAGATTCAAAACTGGATGAGACGACACAGCTTGTCATCAAGCCCTTCTTCTAGATTCAAAAATGTTGACAGTGCCGAACCCGCCAACATGTCAAGAGGATCTCCTCGGTAAGAATTCCCAATTAGAACTCAGACCATTTGGTGTAGGAGTCCCAGCAGTGGGTCGTAAGATAATGCCTTAACCATGATGTCACACAGAGGAAGGTAAGATAAATTTGTTAGTAGCAAGGGTGAGACTATTGTAGTGAGTCAAGGAAGATGTATGAGAGGTTCTAACACATAAGGGGGGAGATAAGGGTGAAGGTGAGTTCTAGGTTGAAAGAAATCAGTCCCAACTTGGCTAAGAACACACAACACAAAAGGACATACACAGCTTCCAGCGGAGCAGTTCACTCGGATGCAGTAGTCACAACATACAAGGTAATATAACACGTACAACACTTATGGATCAGTCTGAATGAGTGCAACAATTGTTACAACAAGGTTCATGTGAAAGATTTGTCTAGTGTCCAGTAGAGCACTTGATGTAGACGGGATACCATTAACAACCTATACAAAACATTTGCAACAAGATTCATCTAATTGCATGTGAATCATTTCATTCACAAATATGTAAGTTAAACAACATATATCATTAAGGAAACTAGAGCAGTCCAACTACAATAAAAATGTATGCATGAAAATGTGTTGGATCTTATTATATAAAAAGTGTAAGTTCCAATCATACAATACATCCATGTAAACCTGCTAGCCCCATCAGTGAAATGTTACAGCCACATTCCCCTGCTCCTCTAAAGAGATGTACTAGCTTTGTGCAGTGGAGAAGCCAAGGCGTGTTACAATATTGTGCAATCTTTCTTCAAGATAATCTTAATAGAAGCTTTGATGACCAAAATTCTATACAATGAGTTATGGAGGAATGTTTCTAGAAAAAGGTGGGGTGACCCTTGACATTCCCCATTGTGACCATTCAACCACCCTCATGACCCTTCACCTACTCTATGACTGTTACATCCACTATTGCGACTTGACATACACTTGACATGACTCAACATTACAATCCATATGTAACCATGTGAAAAATGGCTTGAACAAGCCAAAATAGACATCATTCTGACTTAGACAACCATAGGAGTCCAACTGCTTGACATCCTCATGTTGATCAACAGTAACATATTGATGCTAATATTGGTAGTCCTTAATATTGTCCGCATGTTCTGCTATGACATCCATCTGAAACTTGAACCTTTCCTCCATAGCATTGGGTACATTGCTCGGGGTCCTCTATCCATCTTGATTGAAAGCATGTGCATCATTTTCTTCAATGTGGCCGGACCATCAATATACTTGTGCATGATGTCTACATTGATAGGCAAGTTTGGGTTGGTGGCGGTGCACATCAACTCGTCCAAATATGATTCAAACTCCTATAGGACCCGCTTCCTTGTCTTGACCTAGGTGAGAGTCCCAAGTGATGGGATCGCATGAGTATGCACTATAACATCCATGCTTTTGAATACTCATGCATGGGAAACCTATATGCTAGTGATGATTTGTGGTAGGTCTTCATATTTCGGGATCTAACTCTGGATACGTACTTGTAGCTCGACTAAATTGGGCCTCATCATCTTTGGCAAGTGAAGCGGGGATCCCTTGTACTTCACCATCCATGCTTGCATGTTATCAACAACAACATGTATGTTCTTCAAGATGTGTGCTCTTCTCACACATCATTGTTGCCATCCATGGAGATGGACAAGTGCTTGGTTCACGGTACCAAACTTGGAGTACAATGCTCACATAACTGTGCTAAGGGATAATACTTCATCCAATATTGTCTACTTTAGTTTAGCTTGGGTAGACATTGTCACCAAGTCTCCTCCTTGCTTGGCCACCTATAGTTTATTTTCCTTTCGCTCATTCTCAACTATGAGGAAATGAACACTTGAGCTAGTTGCTTTGGCATACACTCTAGTTGCATTGGCCAAAGTAGCTGGATGCTTGTGGATATCAGTCATGTTCACTTGTTCTTCAACTTGTGTAGGGGATGTTTGGTCCCCTGGAGCCAGTACTCTCTGAGGCTACACAACTCTGTGATGAGATTCATCAAAGGAGATGTTGTGCATCTCTTCTTCTGGCTGACCACCATGAATCCCCGTGCCTACTTGGTCATTTGAGACTTTTTCATCATTTGGATGCAATGAAGCAGGTGAATCTACCTCTTTGTGGTGAGGCATGAGGTCAGTGTCCTGTTCCAACTCCTATTGCTCCATGTTTGCATCCAATTGTTCAAGCCCCCATTCTATCTCATGAGAAAATTCTTGTCCCTATGATGGTTCATCATGTTTGCCTGATGCGAGCTGTTTAGAAGGATCAACTACTTGTACATGTGCTACTTTTTATGTCTGTAGATGATGCGCCTCCTACTGTATATGTTGCTACTACGCTTCCTTCTCTTGTTGGCGCAGCTCTCGTTCTTTCCAGAGTTGCTCGCTCAGCTCATGAAACTCATTCTCTACTTCTTCCATTTTCTTCTTATCCCTCTACTTTCATGCAATTCGTTTGTCACGTTGTTGCCTCTTTGCATGAATATCCATAGCTAATTTCTCTACAAGTGGATCTGCTCGAAACTTGCACCTTTGCTCCTCCTCTATGCAGTCAACAATCTTCCTCTTCCCTTTGTCGCACACATGTATGCTTGGCTCTACTTCCTTTATTGCTACTATTGTTGGTGCTCTCTATGATGCTACTGCATGCTCCCTTTCTAACCTCTCAACGTCAAAGCCAACTTGTTCATTGGGTCCATAGGAATTGTAACAATACCTCCATGAGTATTCCCTGGCCCAATGAAATTCCCCATGGATCTGGTTGAATTGAACTCTCATGCAATGATCCTTCATAATGCAATGTGGGTCATATGGGTTGAAGATTCACAGGTCGAACAGGTACTTCTTCATTTGTTCTGCTTCGACATCTGCTTGCTTAATACTCTAGATCTCATATAACCCAATCTGGAACAAAATAGTGGGCCAAGGTGTCTTCTTCGTTTGCTGCAGTCTAGCAGTCAATCCTGCTGAGATGTGATACACTACTTCCTTCATGACAAGTACGTCTAAGGAAAACTTTGGTAGATGTGAAGGCTTCTCCACACTGAACATTCAGATGAAAGTGCGAAACAGTGAGGCATACCAATCTGCAATTCCTAACAGCGCCTCCATTTCTTCCTTTGACATGCAATGAGGTTCCTGTTCGAATATCAACCTGTACACTAGGGTGAAGAAATGGTCAGAAAATCGTATGATTACTTCCCTGAAGCTGCATTCAGATAAAAACTTGAAATATGTGTTCAAAATAGTCTCCACTAGTGACCATGCCCACTCCAAGCCTGGGAACTCATGTTGGGCACAGACTGCATGTTAGGTCCCTACAATACTAGTGTAAGCCCTTATTGTTATTAGTACAACCCCCTTATTATATTTTTGTGCCCATGTAGTCCCCATATTGTTATTATTGTGCCCTTACATTATTATTGTTATGTCGGCTCTGATTATATTATGACCACTTAGACTCCTATATATAGAGAGGAGGTCTTGTCATTTGTATTATCCAAGATTTTTTCATTTGTGTAATGTAAAGGAGGTTGTCCCCTCGAAGAGACTTATTTCTAAGGCGTTGATCTATCTTTTCTATCTTTTTGTGAGATGGTTTCATAACATTTGGTATCAGAGCTTTGGATTCTAGGGTTTTGCTACTTAAAAAAGGTCATCGTGAAATTTTCACTATAACTTTTTTGCTACAAAGTTTCATAAGCTAAAAAAAAACCATTTGAGAAGAAATCGATTTGAACCTCAGGTCTGAATTTCAGATGTTTTCTCACTATATATTCAGCAATATGATCTAAGGAAGTTAGGGTTTTTGCAGGCTCCAGAATTTCATCTCAAACATGTCATCTTGTAAGTTTCACTATAATATTTGTTCTATGAAGTTTCAGGACCTGAAATTAAAACCCATTTGAACTAAAGTCTTGATGAAGCTTGGGTATTCATGTAAAATATTTTATCGCTAAATTTTAAAAGATATAATCTGAGGAAGTTAGGGTTTTTACAGACTCTCGAATTACATTCTAAATAGGTGACCTTGGGAAAATTGTCATAATGTTCTCTCTGTGCATCAGTTTGAAATTGCATCAGAAGTTACAGAAAAAGGACACACTATAGTTTTCTATGTATATGTTTCAAATCCTAAGGTTGAAAACGTGACACGTGGCACTTCATACAAGTGTGCTCTACTGAACAAGTCTATAATCAGGGCATCATGGGAGATTTGACATAACTCTTTCTTGCAGAATCCAATCTTAATCAGACTTGTGGGGTTAAAAAGAGAACACAGAGGGCTACTATAGGTCATGATTTCAGAACTCGGAGATGCAAAAATACAGAGTTATGGTCATTTCAAGATCTAGATCCTAAAATCAAGAAAAGGTGATATGAGGAAGTTTGAGGGCAAGGATTCGGTAAATTGGATACTTCGGATGGAGAAATATTTTGATCTGCATGAGGTGCAACTATTACAAAAGGTACATAATGCATCTTCATATTTAGGACCGAATCAAATTTTATGGTATAAAGGACTTTGTTCTCGTAAACCACTTGTTACGTGGTCAATTTTCAAGGAGGAAATGATAGAACATTATGAGGATACAAAGAGAAACACCTTCTTTAGCCAATTGATAAATCTCAAACAAAATTGTTCAATGGAAGAGAACATTGAGGACTTTAAAAAATTGAATATAAGGGAAAATGATATTCTAGAGAAGTAGAGGATTGATGTCTCCATAGGGAATTTAAAGGATAACATTCAACATGAGGTTCGTCTTTGAGAACTTGATTCATTGGAGAAGGCATTGAGGTTGGCAAGAAAAGTGGAAAGAAAAATTATGGCAACAAGGAAGTCTACCCCTCACAACTACAAAGATGGAAGTTTTGTTTCTCCTAGCATTCCACAACCTACAAGGTTGACACCACAACAATTGGAAGAAAAAAGAGCAAAAGGGCTTTGTTATGATTGTGATAAAAAATACATTAAAGGTCGTAAGTGTGCTGAGAAAAAATTATTTTACATTGATTGTGAATAGGAGGAAGAAAAGGATCAAGAAACTTCAAAAGAGAGGATATACACCAAGAACCAACCCCAGAGAAAGAAGAAATGAATCCAACCATATCTTGTAAAGCATTGCAAAAAATTACCACTCCTCAAACTCTCAAGATAGAAGGACATATCAAGAAGAAAAAGGTTCAAGAAGTGAAAGATCACATCGAGAAAGAAGAAATGAATCGAACCATATCTTGTAATGCATTGGTCGAAATTACCACTCTTCAAACTATCAAGATAGAAGGACATATCAAGAAGAAAAATGTTCAAGAAGTGAAATATCACATCGAGCATCAAGAAATGAATTCGACCATATCTTGTAATGCATTGGAAGAAATTACCACTCCTTAAACTCTCAAGATATAAGGGCATATCAAGAAGAAAAAAATTCAAGCAGTGAAATATCACATCGAGCATCAACAACAAGTTCTCCAACTTTTAAAGGATAATGCCACTTTGGTGTAGAATCAAATGAAACAAGTAGATCAACATCGTAGTGAAAGAAGTTTTGATGTAGGCGATTGGGTATTTTTATGGCTACATCTCAAGCAAGCTATTTATGAGAGGGAAATGTTGGAAATATTACATGCACTTAAGGAATGGTGACCTTACCTAATGGGAAGACACTTCAAGGTAAAAATGGATCATGATAGTCTTAAATACTTTTTATAACAAATATTATCTCTATAAGAACAGAAAAAATGGGTCACAAATATGTTGGGTTATGACTTTAAAATCATCCACAAAAAATGGAAGCAAAATGTTGTTGTAGATGCACTCTCAAGAAAAGATGAGGATGTGGAAGCATTATTTTGTGATATTTATATTATCCAACCAGATTGGATAAATGAACCAAGGGATGAATGGAAGAAGGACAAACAAGTGTGGCCAATGATTCAAAAGTTGCAGAAGATCCAAGTTCAAACAATATTGCCAGAACTTAACGAGGATGGAAAAATCATATTGGAACCTAAAGCAATCATAGAAAGAAGAACCCAAAATCTATGAAATTGATCAATTTCAGAGTATCTCATCAAGTGGAAGAACTTACCCATTGAAGATTCCACATGGGAGGACAAGAATTTTATACAGAAGCATCAAGAACTACTCAAGAATTGAGGACAACACTTTTTGAAGGAGAGGGGCATGTTAGGTCCCTATACTACTATTGTAACCCCTTATTGTTATTAGTACAACCCCCTTATTATATTGTTGTGCCCATGTAGTCCCCATATTGTTATTATTGTGCCCCATAGAAGCCCACTATGGTTATAATTGTGCCCTTACATTATTATTGTTATGTCGGCTCTAATTATATTATGACCCCTTAGACTCATATATATAGAAAGGAGGTCTTGTCATTTATATCATCCAAGAATTGTTTATTTGTGTAATGTAAAGGAGGTTTCCCCTCGAAGAGGCTTAATTCTAAGGTGTTGATCTTTCTTTTCTATCTTTTTGTGAGCTGGTTTCATAACATTTGGTATCAGAGGTTTAGATTCTAGGGTTTCGCTGCTCCAAAACAGGTCATAAGTGTGATGGGAAGAAATTATTTTACATAGATTGAGAAGAGGAGGAAGAGAAGGAACAAGAACTCAACAAATATGAAATCAATCAATTTCAGAGTATCTCATCAAGTGGAAGAACCTACCCGTTGAAGATTCCACATGGGAGGACGAGAATTTTATATAGAAGCATCCATAACTACTCAAGCATTGAGGACAACACTTTTTTGAAGGACAGGTGTATGTTAGGTCCCTATAATACTAGTGATTCCCCTATTACTCTCTTCATGCATACCATCAGGTGATTGTTGAGCCTTCATGACTTGTTCCTTTAGCTGATGAGGCAGTATGCTAGATGAGTTGCACGTTCTTCCTTCTCTAGTCAATCCATCTAATGTGATAACCCAACTCTGAAGAAAGGTTTCAGTGCTTTCTTGGCCACTCAATCGACATGCAGACACATAAATCTCTGCATGCATACCCTCAGGTGACTGTCAAGCCTTCGTGACTTTCTCCTTCAGCTGATGAGGTAGTATGCCAGACCAGTTTCATGTTGTTCCTTCTCTAGTCGATTTGTCCAATACAATCACACAACTTTGAGGAAAGGCTTCAGTGCTTTCTTTGCCACTCAGTGGACATGCAAATATGACCAAGTATTTTTATGCCTTCCTTAATATCTTTGTCTTGTATATCTAGTTGGGTGTCATCCTGAAACGAGCTGGCTCCTTTACCCAATCCTTCATAATGCCTCTGGAGTTACCTCTGCTGCTGGGAAAGATCAATGGAGAACTCATGATAGTTGCAGGTTCTGACATATGATACATCTCATCATAATCTTGTGCCTAGAAGGTTGCAATATTCCTCCCACTGACACTGCTCAAGGTCATCATTTCGAGGTTAGTGTGAGAGATGATCCAGTCAATGGTGTTTGTGCATGGGAACGTGAGCTATCTGCATGCAATTCGATAGAATCTAGACTTGTGAATATTCACGTACACTTGGCATTCTTTTAGGTCTTCCCCAAAAGTTCCTGCAAATGTTTCAATAACCTCCTGCCACTTCAATTTGATGTCCTTGTCTAGATACAACTTTGTATCTTCATAGATCGTTAGACTAGAGGACGCCTGCTCAATTGTTGTTCCAGCTGCAACTTGATCAGTTTCTTGTGATCCTATTCTCTTGGAAGCCATTTGGATAGATGAAAACCTTAAATATATGGAAACAATCAGCATGCATGGCAAGAAATATGTCAATGGAAACAAAGCAAATCTAGGGAAGGACACAACACATACCTGGGAAAATGATGAGAAAGATTGCAGAAATTTTACTGGGAGGCTAGGTGAATGGCTACCAGAACTACGCAAAAGGAAATTTGGGCTGTCTGGGAGGCAAGATTGGCTGTTGGATTTGTGAAATGTGAAATCTACTCAGGCAACTAGTTGTTGGGATTGGGCAATGCACAATTCCAGTTGGGAAGGAATGCTAGCCCAAGGACAAATTTGCACAATCTCTTGGGCCAAGCAGCCACTATCCTCCAAAAATGCGCAAAATAGTCCTTAAGGCTAGTGCTGGGAAAGAAGGCGCATTTATGGGGAGGAAGGTGAGCCTTCCTTCCCCAGATTACGCAATGTAGCCTTGGTGAAGGCAGATCTCAGGCCAAGGTTGGCCTGGCTCGCCGATGGGAAACTAAAAGAAACTAAGACAGTAAATGCATGGTGACACTACGTGGTATTAGAAATGATTGACAGTGCATGTAAAACATGAATGAAATATTTAGCAAATAGATCAACATGCATGTGGGTTAGGCAGTTCGCTGCTTGGGCGAACGTCCATGCAAAATAGTTTCATGCATGCGACAATAGTGAGATAGCAACAAAAATTGAAATAGATCTAGGAAAATATAGTACACATAGAAATGACATAAAGCATTCAAAGAAATCAAGAAAACACCACTCACACAAGAAATTACACAAAAAGCGACAAAAATGCTAAAAAGGACAAGTTGAGGCCACTTACTCGTGAATAGCTGAGTTGGATGTGTCAAAGAACTCTGGATGTGTTGTGAGAAGTCAGAGCTCCGATATCGATTCGAATGAATGAGATTTTATGTGTCGAATAAATAAATTTGGTCTCATGATGCACATGCCACAAATCTAGGAAAAAGTGACACTCTGAGGGAAAATTCTAAAACAACTTTGCATGTAACCTCCGATTGCCAAAAATAGCTCCCTAAATCATGGGATGCCTTTTGCATGTTGTCTCTTTCTATTCCTGGAAGAGAAAGTCATGCATGCATGCAAGTCAAGTTTTTTCAATCCCGAGTGGAACTGGTTAATCGAATTTTTCATGCACGTAGTTGCTCAATTGCTTGGGAAAAATGCATAGTCTTGTCTGGGAGTTGGGCTGACTGCCCAGGAGGATTACACAATTTCTTAGCAGAGTAGCTGACTGTTGCATAGATTTGCACAAATCCTGGGCTAAGCAGGCCTACTGGGGAAATTTGCACAAATCCTGGGCTAAGCAGGCCTACTGGGGAAATTTGCAAAAATCCTGTTGGGAGTGTTGGCTAGCAGGAATTTTCAATCCTAGAGCCCAGCAGGTTGCAAGAGAGGATTGTGCAATTTCTAGAGGGAAGGTTGGCTACCCTCCAGAAAATTTTCAAGGGGAAGCTGCTCAGCCTATAGTTGGACCAAGTCTGGGTGAACAAAATATGAGGGGAATGGATTGACTGTGATCGATAGGCTGACTTTGTGTGAGGAAAACACTGAAGCTTGAGTACTTGACGAAGCAAGACAAAGTGTTGTGAAAGGTTGGTAGGGAGGCTCCAAAATAGGTTGAGGAAAAATTATTGAGGGTGGTTGTAGCTGCTACAACACTACCATATAGAATTCAATGCTATCATTTCAAACCAAGAAAAGCAACTCTCCTTCTTCATGGTCATTTCCATGGTCACCGTTCTCTCTTATGGCCATTTCAGTTACCACAATGAATCCCTTGAATTGAGTGGTCTACTTGGCTCCCACTTGCTTCTATTCTCCTCTGCCAACATCCCCTCCTAATAACACTTGGCATGCTCACGATGCTCCATGTCTCTACCATGATGTGTCAACGTCCACCATTCTCGTTGTAATTAGTCACACAATCGTTCCCCATACTCGGTACAATTCCATACTCATATCTAAATATAAAACCAGCCTACTAGGAGATACCATGTCTATTTGGCTCATTCCCTCATTAAATACTTCTAGTCGAGGGCCCCTATCATTCCCTCTCGAATTCAAAATTGCTAGCCTACACACAGGACATAAGCAAAGTGGCACAAGATATCATAACTTCGTTGACACCAAACTCTTGGTCATCAATTCACACCCTAAGGCTACACTCTGAAACTACTAATATCACCTAAAAATAATGAAATAATATCATGGATGTCACTACAAAATCTTGTTCTTCTAGTGCCCAACACCTAGTGGCACCTTCCTAAGCATTCCCCAGCTTCCTCACACACCACCCGAAGAACACTATTAACACCTTTCTCTTCATTTCTTTATTCAGCAGAGGTACATCCAACACACCAACTGTTTCCTCTATCTTATCATTGTTTACTCTGCCATGGTGCCAGTATCGCTGGGCTTTAGCTGTAACAACTCACTTCGGAAAAATACAACTATTATCCATCTCATGGAGATATTGTTCCTAATCCACAAGTTTTAAAAAACACAACCATAGATATAGCCTTTCAAGTTAAAAAAACCATTCTCTCTCTCAAATATCTGCATATAGTGTTTGTGACCTTTCTTATTTCACATTTTTGCTACCTCCAACACCACCTCTTGGAATTTTCCCATCTCTTGATCAAAATTAATCAAGGTTATTTTGGCGCTGACCTCACCACATGGCTCCAAGACAACATTGTTGATTGAGGTGGATATTGGTGGCCACCAGCCTATTCAAGCTAAACCGCCTAGTCAGTTTCATATGTTTCCTTGTTCATTTCAGCATTTACTATTTGTAGCAGTTTTTTGGGTCTTGAACTTCCATAGCAGCTTTGACACCATAAACGGCATTTTTGTGGGGTCCATGGTAGGCCCATAGCCATAGATAGGGCCTGCTGTGAAACGTATAGTACTCAGCGAGACTTTTCCAACAAGGTATCATACACACCAAATGGAGATAATATGACCAAGTTATGACCTTCGGAAGTTGGTTGCACAACTAACCCCAACGAGGCCCACAAACTCTTTGTTCTACACCTCTTGGGGTTAGGGTTTTGGTTTTTTAGGGTTTTCTCATGTTCTCCAATAATAAATAGGCCCTTAAGCCTCATTGTAAAACATTTCAGAGGCATGTAGTTGTGACATCTCTTTTGAGAGATAAGCTACCATCGTCAAAGTTATCTTACTTCCATTCTATTTGTAAGCATAGTTCAATATTTTTCTATTAATGAAATGAAGTGTTTCTTTCTACCTCTCTATGTTTATGATTGTATCTATAAGTTTTTGTGTTCCTGTTTATGTTCATATCAATGGTATCAAAGCGGTCTTCTCTTTCTCTATTTTTCTTTGCATGTCCCCAACGAGGTCAGGGTATAAGGAGTTAGGGCTTGATCTAGTTGAACCATTGCAAAATCAGCCTGGCAAAACCTGATGAGCTCGCATGGTAGAAGAAAAGAAAGAAGAGGGGGCAAGAGATCCTTTCAAAATATTGCTCGAGGAATGTTGGGTTGTGTTATATTTTTTCCATGACTAGCGGCGAGGTCATAGTGGGGGCAACAGCCCCCCTGTCACAGGTATGAAGGGGTTTTGTGCACGGATTTCGCACATGGTTTTGGGCGTGATGGTTTTCAATCCATGGTATTATGTAGATCTGGTCAAGGGAAATATGGTTATGTTCTAATAAAGGGTTAATGAATTAGGGTTTAAGGATGCTTCAGCATGTATATATATGTATTGTAACATTTAAAGGAAGATATTGAAAAATCAATTTGGTAGTACCAGTTTTTGGATCCAGGGGAAAATATCTGTGTATATTTGTTTTATGTGTTATTCTCTTTCCTTTGTTTATTTTATGTTTTTAGAATTCTTATGTGGGTAATTTCTATATGGGGTTAAAACCTACAAGGAAGCCCTCGAGCGACAGAGGGACGCGATGATGGATAACTTTGCATAGATCCATCAATGGCTACCCATAGGTGATGTATCTTCATCCAGCTTCCACTCTAGTGGTACCACTCCTTTTAAGGTACATGTTAACTTTGATATTCCCATATTCGAAGACCTGATAGATGAAAATGTCATAGATAAATGGTTAAATCTGTTGGAAGGATATTTTCGAGTTCATGACTTTTCCAATGAGGAAATGATTACTTTTTCACTTCTCAAAGCTACCCCACATGTTAAGGACTCATGGGAAACCTACTGTGAACAATAGGATGCGAGTGAACCCTTGTTTTTTTCATCCACACCCACTTGGAATTATTTCTAAGACACCATCAAGGAACAATATTACCCTGTCAGAAGCTATGAATACAAATACATAAAGTGGACCATGCTATGGTAGGGAAGGAACCAATATGTGCCAGAGTTCACAAATAGTTTCCTTATCCTTCGCACGAAGTTAGGTATCAAAGATACTAAGCGTCATTTGGTGCTCAAGTACCCCAGCTATCTACACAAGTACATATATGATGAGATGGAGTTCTTGGACATTTCCTTTCTCAGCATAACGTATCAGTACGCTTTTAAGATTGAGAAGAAGCTTAAACAAAAAAAGAGGGTCTTTGGATCTGCAAATCCAAAGCAAGGAAAAGGCGCCCCGAAACCACAAACCAAAGGACCAAGCCAAGGCAGGGCTACATAGGATAGCCCATCGAATCCACAAGAAAGGAAAAACACCATGAAGACTAATAAGGACATGGGAAAATGGTGTGAGTTCCACAAGAGCTATACTCACAACATAAGTGAGTGTTAGGCCAAGCAATCACTGATGGCTGATCTGAAGGCTTCTGAATCAAACGCGGGTTTTGACTCTAAATCAGAACCTACTAAGGGCACTAACAAAGGGAAGAATATCATTGATGCAGATCCCAGTGCCACTATGGCCACCACTAAGATCCATAAGATTGATCATGAATATCTAGGGGAGGGGGGACGCCTCTTCCACTTACAAATGTGGGTGAAGGGTTCTTTGTTGTAGTTCATTGTCGATTGCGGGAGCTAAAATAACCTCATTTCAGTAGAGTTCGTGAAGAAGATGAGCATAAGGACTACAACACGTCCACAAATCTACATCATCGAGTGGCTTCACCAAGGGTGAGATCTTCATGTTATCCAATAGTGTCACCTTTCCTATAGCGTCAGCCCTTCACGGATGACGTACTATGTGACGTTGCTCCTCTTGAATTTTATGATGTATTGTTAGGACAACCATGCTTGTGGAAGTGACATGTTGTATATGAGTCTAGACCTTGCTTTGTGATTATTACTTTGGCTAATTATTTGTACATGATACTTCAAGTAGCATCACCTAACGCCATCTCTTTGATCACTACAAATAAATGTAGTAAGATCATTTTCCAGACTAGGAAATTTGTTTTCCTTATCATTCGCCCCGAAGGCAAGAAGAAGGTTATGGCCACAGCTTCTAGGAAAGGCTCCTCTACACAACAACAGCATATGGACAAGGTCATGGAGGAGTACATGGATATTTTCACCTCACCCATAGGGGTACCTCTACATTGTGAGGTCAAGCACTCCATCGATTTGACCCTGGGTGCGCCACTACTCAATGGACTGATCTATCGATGCTCTATTCTAGAGAACGATGAGATTAAGAGGTAGATTCAAGAACTATTGTAGAAAGGGCACATCGAGACAAGCGGATCACCTTCTAGGAGCCTGATTGTATTGGTACAGAAGAAGGATGGGACCTGGAGGCTCTGTATTGATTATCGGGTACTGAACAAGATCATTGTCCAAAATAGGTACCTAATCCCATGGATTGATGACTTTCTAGATCAACGCAAAGGGGCCAAATATTTTAGCAAGATTGACTTGAAGTTAGGTTATCACCACGTGCCTATTGAACCCTCTGATGTGTGGAAGACTGCCTTCAAATCCAACCAAATTTTTTTTGAATGGTTGGTCATGTCGTTTGTATTGAAAAACGCCCCTACAACCTTCATGAGCCTGATGGATGACATCTTGCGACCCTTCACAAATGCATTCACGGTGGTGTATTTAGATGACATCTTGATCTTCAACCAGAGTTGGAAAAATCACCTCCACCCTATTCGATAGGTCCTTCAAACCCTACGACAAGACAAGTTGTGTGCTAACTTGGAGAAATGCAACTTTGGCCTGACCTAGGTTCAATAAATAGGATGCATCATTGATGAGCAGGGTGTACATGTGGACCTATCCAAGATACAAGTCATTCGAGATTAGCCAGCCCCAACCACTCTAACAGAGCTCTGTAGCTTTTTGGGTCTTGCAAATTTCTACCGTAGGTTCTTGTTGGGGTACTCTCATATCACTTGGCCTTTAAGTAAAGTCACCGACGCGAGAGCGAAAGAAAAGTTTTTTTGGTTAGAAACCCAACAAAAACATTCTCTGAGTTGAAGAATACGTATGTTCTCCACTAGTGCTCACGTTACTAGACCTATAGCAGCCATTTGAGATTGAGATAGATTCCTATGACTCTGAGACATAGTCCGAAAGTATCCCACTTACGACAAAGATATCTAGTGGCTTGCCACAGTGAGACACTTTCAGACTACCCCACTCACGAAAAATAAATGTATTCCATTGTGCATGCCTACTGTCAATGGAAGCATTACATTATGGGAAGGAAACAATCATCCACACAAACACTGACCTCTATAGTTCATACAGATACAAGGAAAGTTGCATAATGATCGCCATTAGAAATGGTCCACTGATATGCAACAGTTCCCTTTGAAAATTAAGTATAAGAAGGGTAGCAACAATAATGTTGTTGATTTCCTCAGTCAATGACCATTCATGGCATTGATCAGTGTGCTTGACTCTTGTGGGAATGAGACATCGGGGTTTCCGCATCTTTACAAGAGTGATCTAGAATTCGACATCATATACCAGACACTCCTAGAAGGGACACAAGTTCCAAATTTTTACATTCAGGATGCACTGTAATGCCACCTGGGACACATCTGTGTTCCTTCAAGTGAGTTTGGGAAGATGATTTGGGAGGTACACCACAGTCAAATCGTTGGACATTTCGGAGTAGAGAAAACAATGGCGGTATTGCAGAAGTATTTTTATTGGCCGAAACTTCGTCATGATGTTGGGAAGTACATTAGATCCTGCACCACTTGTACCATTGTTAAGCCAACCATTAAGAAGAAAGGCCTATATACTCTTCTATCTACTCCTAGCCGGCCTTGGGAATTTGTCTCCATGGATTGCATTTTGGGCCTTCCTTCTACTAAGCACGACAACAATTGTGTTTTCATGGTCGTCGACAGATTCTCTAAGATGGCCATCATGGTGGCCTACAAGAAGAGTATCACAGCGGAGGCCACTTCTAAGCTCTTTTTTGAGCGAGTGTGGGTACACTTTTGGATCCCACAATCCATTGTCGTAGATTGGTACAACAGATTCTTGAGTGCATTTTGGTCAAGTCTCTAGTCGATGCTAGATACAAAACTTACTAAGTCCATGAATTTCCATCCCCAAACTAATGGACAAACAAAGGTTGTCAATAGGATGATCGTACACATTCTGTGCATGTACAACTCAAAGAATCCATGCACGTGGGATGAAAGTCTACCCTAGGTCCAACATGGCTACAACAGATCTCTCCACAATTGAATAGGCCAAAACCCCTTTCAGGTAGGGCTCAGATTTCAGCCATTATGCCCTAGTGATGTGGCCATGCCATTTGTAGCCACTCAGGTAGATTCGTCTCATGTTTAGGCCAAAGATGAAAGGGCTAATAGCTTCATTGAGTGCATTCAACACATCTGCCAACAATTCCATGATATATTGGATAGATCCAATGCTAGGTAAGCAGCGCCATGATCAGCATCGAGTGTCGCACAAGTTCTAGGTGGGCAATAATGTTTGGCTACATTTGGAGAAAGAGCGCCTTACTGGACCCCACTGCAAGCTTCACCTACTCTGATATGGGCCATACACCATCACCAAGGCCATCGATGACAATGCCTTCTAGCTAAGCATACCACTATTCCTTGGTCTACACCCAATGTTCAATGTAGATCACCTTCGAACATACTTTCCACCATTTTTTGACAATTCTAACATTGCAAAACAACTCACACCAACAAAGCTCAATCCAGACTGCATGGAACAGGCCACAACTGATTAGATTATGGACACACAAATCAAGAACACTCACCAACAGAGGATACAGTTATATCAAGTTGTCAAAGTAGGCCAACTTCTTAAGTAGGGCAAGTGGTTCACTAGGGACTAGGTTCAACAGAAATTTCCTCACCTCATAGAGGCTCTGCATGCAACAGGGGCCATTGTTTCCTAAGGGGGGAGGAATGATCCAAGTGGATATTGCTACCCACCCACCTATTCCACCTATATCCCCCATTCAATTTCATTTGTTTCCTTGTTCATTTCAGCATTTACTATTTTTAGTAGTTTTTCGGCTCCTGAACTTCCAGAGCCGTTATGAGCCCCTAAACGACGTTTTTTTGGTGTCCATTGCAAGGGTTGGGACAAGGTCCCCTAGGGTCAATTTTTGGGTTAAAAGCCAAAGTTTTGGGGCAAATAGCCCAAGTTTTTATATGTAAAGTGTAAAGTCTCTGCAATTTGTCGTCACGGAGCACGCAAATGTAAAGTGTATAAAGGGTTTCCGCCCTTTTTTTATGTAAGTTGTGTTAGCTTTAGAATATCCACCCATGGTCTATGGACCATGGGATTGTATAAAAAGGAGAGTCTTAGAAGATTCTAAGGATTTATTTTAGAGTGGAGAGTCTTAGAATATTCTAAGGAATTTTTTTAGAGTGAAAAGTCTTAGAATAGAAGGAAGGTTTTGTAGCTATGTGCACAGAGGCCTAGGGTAGAAGTCTCCAGCTGAGTGCATAGACCTCTATAGCTGAGTGTGTAGGGTAGTTAGCATCTGTAAGAATATCTGAAGTACTAATAAAACAAGATTACTCTGGAATTAACTATGTTTTGATCTATTTACTTCTATTATGAATAAATGCAGTTATGTTGTGTTGAATAATTGTTTCATTATTTAATATTGTATTGATGCGTGTATCTATATGTTTTACATTGTTATTTGAATGCAAGTAATAATATATGTTTACAGGACACATTAACACATATTGAAGTTATTTGATACTTAAGCTAATTTGGGTAAATACGGAAGTAAGAATAATTACATAAGTGCGTAAGTGGTTGATTCACTAGGTTAGGATCCATGAACGATAGTCGTAGATCTTCATGAAGGTCTACAAGCCGATTAAGAAAAGTATATCGATAAGCCCTAAAAGGCTTATCAATATGCTGAAGGTAGAGTTATGTCACAAAACGACATCACTACCATCTCTAGGTGCATAAACTTGGTTCGTGCATCACCTCATACTGCTTTGGGTGAGACTTTAGTCTGCGCTCCCCGGATTGATGCTGAAAGGCCCAGTAGTGTAGGGATTAGTTTGGCTAAATTAATGTTGAACCTCGTTCAGGGCCCACTAAGTCAAAAAATGGTTCCATTGCCGGGACCAGTGTCTACATAAAAAGATGTGTCATGTCGCATCACTGGAATCCAATTAAGGGGGAAATTGAAGACTGGTTGAATAGGAAGATCCACAAATTCGTGGCACAAGAGAATCGAAATCCGCGATTGACAAAAGAAAATTGGTCAGATAGATATTTGTACATAGGGATACATGAAATCTTCCTTTGTTCCTTCCCAATTGAATTATACGAGTGAACTGGTAAATTTGTAGACAGCCAGGGAAGGTGGAGGCTTGATAGTGTGATAGTGTGGACCCTAGAGTTAGTGCGGTGATTAGAAGCCACGAAAGATAAGATTTCCTGCAATGCCTATCACTCACTTGATCGTATCATAGGAGGATTTGTGACATAGTTCGCGGTTGATACTTTGGTCAACTATAGTGAAGCAGAGCACCACTTCTTCAAGGTACTGCAAGGTAAGTATTTAAGGGATTTAAATACTTGGATTAAGATTCTCTTATGTGAAAACCAGGTTATGTAGTTGCCTTGATGTTTGGAGCTACACGAAATGGAAATATCTTCAGGGTTAGAGGAAAAAGAGGCTTGAACCTCCTCTGAGTGACGATGAAGAAACAACACAGGCTTCACCACAGAGTGCTATTTAGTTAATAAAATGAGGGTTCCTGCGAATACCCCATCCACCTCTCCCACCTTCACATTCACCTACATAGCATACACCTTTGCCCACACCGCTACCACCTCTACCACCATTCAATATGGCGAATGTAGTAAATTTTCCCGTTTTCAAGGGTTTGGGAACTTAGGACCTGGACTAGATTTGGTTTGTCAAAGAGGCCTATAGGAGGCTCAGGGTATAATAGATGATTAGATGAACTAAGAAACATTGATCACTGTTTTATAGGAACACGCGCTAACATGGTAGATTAAGTACTACATTGATAACCTGATGGTTTTATTACCATATATTCAAACCACGCTTAATAAGGAGTTCAATAGGCCTAAGTCTGAAGCTCAATCAATTATGGGATTCAAGGAGATCATGATGAAGCCTGGCAAGACACCCTGGGATCTGGATCAAAGAATGAAGTGCATGATCCGCGAACCCAACATGAATCTTACAAAGGGTTAGCACACCGAATGGTTTGTGGCTTTACTCTTGCCTCATCTGAGGGTTAATTTATCGCAACAAAAGATTGGGACCCAAGCAGAATCCTTAGAGATTGAAATGAGATTGCATGAGATGTCGAAATAAAATGCTAATTTGGGAGTTCAACAGATTCACGCACAATTGCAAAACCTTTCCCTAGAGTTTCAAAGTCTAAATTATGATAGAGTAGTTTGGCCAGAGGTGTGCGAAGAAGTTTGGTGCCTAAAATGCAAAAGCCAAGAGCATGACAAAGATCACTTCCTAGTCTTCGCGAATTATGTTGCATCAGGAGGGTCGATGCCTCTAAGGTTGAAAGATCAATAAGGGACAAGTATAAGGCCCACACTATAGTGTGTTATCTATCAGATGGCTGGAAAACATGTGACAGACAATTGTCACCTATTGTAGAAATTCGTACACACACCACAATAGCTCTTCTACAACTTATATTAATTGATGGGACATGATGAGCATAACTATCATATCTATGAGCTAATGATGGATAGAATGCCTACATATAGAGTGCAAGCAGAAACTTGGCCTCTGGATCAAGGTGTTGGAGGAGCACGAGGAGGATTTTAGGGGCAGGGGTGAGGCTGAGGTGGAGGAGGACCTGGTAGAGGTCAAGGACAGGTGATTTGGTACAACTATGGGGGACCAAGACACTACATGCGAGAATGTATGAACCCGACGTGCCTGTCGTGCAGATATTGCACTCAGTTTGACCATGCGACAGAAGAATACCATGTATTACTAGTTAAGATACATCAAAAAGGGGCACAACCTCAGCAGCCTACCCAGAATCTGCAGATGATGAGGGCTAAACCCCGTGAAGAGGATCCTAATGTGAACATGGTGCTGCAAATTGGAATGATTATTGGAGAAGACAAGGGAAAGAAGCCAGAAGAAGGTGAATGGGTCTGCAAACCTCCTAAAAAGGAGGTTGGATTTGATTTGAAGCATGTGAAGGAAACCTTCATGCAAGAAAAGAAAAGCTTCATTGAGGCTTCTACCTCAGGAAGTCCGGATAAGAAGTCTGAAGAAATGAACCCATCCATGCTTACTACATTTTTGGAGACTTGTATGAAGTTGCTTCTAGATAACAAGTCCATAAAGGGATTACATGAGTTGATCAATAAATGTGTTGGTAATACTCTTGACGGCCCGTGCATGGTCATGAAGATTGGTAAGCATAAGGCAAGAAAAGGGTAGGAGATGAGACTCACCAGGCAGATAGGAGATTGTGAAATGGACCAAGTTATTTTGGATCTAAGGTTCGACATGATTTTTTTCCTAAACATACATGGAAGAGAATGGGGAGACTTGCACTTCAGTGGTCTCCTATTCAATTGAGGATGGAAAATCAGCGAAAGATTATCCTCACGAGAAGATTATAGGGATTGATAGTTAATATCGAAGGTGCGAGCACTTTGGTTGATTTTGAAGTGATAGAGATTATGGATGATAGCAAATCCTGCCCTGTGCTCCTTGGGATCGACTGGGCTATCGACATGAACAGGGTGATTAATTTGAAGAATTAGATGATGTCATTTGAAAGAAAATTGCTCCACATAGTAGTACCATTAGACCTTGCAGAAGGACCGCGCTACACTGAACCATTACACAATTATGAAAGTGATGACAATTTGGACTAGATCTATAAGATAATGGCATGAGATCAAGATTGGGTGAATCCAACATCTGATGCATGTCTTGCATGGGACCGTGAAAGCTCTTGTAAATCAGAATCAGATGCGGAGTTGGAACACTGGCATAATATATTGCACGAAGTATCTACGCTACAATATAACATGATGATCAAATCGCTACACTGCATATCATCAGAGGTAAGAAGTCTACCTTACTATGATGGATTAACTGAGGTTGATAAATTTATGGATGCATTCGAAAGGGAAGTGCCAGAGAAACATTACTTCCAAGCCTTGGACTTGGTGTTGCGTGCTATGCCTGCAAGATGCTGGGGTACACATAAAGGAAACTTCGATGGATGGTGTGAATATAAAAGAATGATGAGGGTGTAGTTTAGTGGCCCAAAGGTATGGTTGATAGAGAAATACAATGGAAGGAGTGATCCACAGGATCACTTAGCCAAATGGACCGATTCTTGTAGAGCAAAACTGCAACCAAAGTGGGTGCGTCTGTTCTGTCACACCTTGGATGTAATACCTATGAATTGGTACTTGGAGACAGAACTCCGCCACAACATGGATGAATGTGATATTTTGAGGCAGACATTCTTGATGACATTCAACTTTGAATATGGATTTGAGTGCATTGATGAAACCATGCAGGAGGTCAAAGCAGCGATCTTAAGAATGCCACAGGATCCCTTGGATTTGATTCAACTGGATTGGCCCACCTAGTTGCACCACGTACTCGAGTGCTACAATGTGACTGCTGAAGAGGAAGATGAGGATCCGAGGAACATTAATATTCTAGAAATAGAAGGACACCGTGAAGTTGAGGGACCGGAGATAGAAAACCTAGATATCACTACAACCCTGAAAACAGACAAGTGAACACTGGGACAGAGGCGGAGCCAAAGTTTGCAAAGATAGGGGACTACTGGGATGATGCAACGATGGATAAGGTCGCTGAATTTCTCTGTGAATACCAAGACTTTCTCCCTACCAAGTTCTCAGACTTAAAAGGGATAATAGTGGACCTGGGAATTATGAAAATTATGTTGAAATTGGACATGAAGTCGATCAAGCAAAGGCCTTATCGCCTCAATCCAAAGTATATATAAAAGGTCCACTTAGAGTTGGATAAAATTCTTGCACCATGTATTATTGAACCAATGGAAGAATTTGATTGAGTGGGCCCAATAGTAGTTCAAGAAAAGAAGTATAAGGATGAAATAAGGATGTGTAGATCTTAGGAAGCTGAATGACGCTTGGATGCATGATCCTTTTCTGACTCCATTCATCAATGAAGTATTGGATAATGTAGGAGGATAGGAAGCATATTCATTCACTATTGGGTTCTCGATGTACCATCAGATCAAGAACACATTAGAGGATAGAAGTAAGACAACCTTCACAACTGAGTGGGGATGCTTTTAGTATAGTGTAATGCCTTTTGGACTGAAGATCGTGCTAACAATCGTTTTGCGTGTAGTCATCACGGCGTTCAAGGAATTCATTCACAACTTTTTAGATGTATACTTTGACGATTGGACGGTGTTTAGGCTAGTGAAACACCATGTAGCCAACCTACGCTTGATGTTGGATACATGTCAAAGGTATCTGATCATGCTCAATTTGAAGAAATGTTTGTTCTTTGTTCCTTTCGACATCTTGCTGGGCCATGTGGTCTGCAGACAAGGATTAATGGTGGACCTAGTTAAGATAGCAGTTATAATTAATTTCGAGGCGCCAAGAAGTGTGAAAGAGTTGCGCGCAATGCTGGGGCATACGAGATAGTATGGAATGTTCATCAAGAGTTATGCCCAAATTACTGTGTCGATGGAGAAACTGCTAAAGAAGGATGCTACATTTTGTTGGAATGAAGAATGTCAATGAAGCTTAGATGTTTCTATATTCAAGATTTTGTGATTGATACTGATTTAAACAAAGTCTTTCAGTGGAAATCACATGAGAGAATCTTTTGGCCGATGCGTTTCGAACAAAGTGTGGTTCATCATCAGGACCAGATGAAGAGGCAGACCATGGCAAAGGCTTAAGTAGAGAGAAATGTAGAGACATATTTTCAAGTAATGGCTATATTTGAACAATAATGTTTAAATTATAATATTAATTTATTAATATATTAAAAACAAATATTATTAAAGTAACGACTATATTAAACAACTAGTTTTGAAAATATTTAAATAATGATATTATTTTCATTAATTTATTAAAAATATTATAGGTAACGGTTATATGAAACAACTAGTTCTTGAAAAATAATATTTAAATAAATGATATTAGTTTATTAATTACGACTATATTAAGTGGCTAGTTTTTGAAAATAATATTTAAACTGAGATATTATTTTTCAATAGTATATTTGGTTTTTTAATAAATTAATTTAAATATTATTTTTCAAAAACTAGCCATTTAATATAGTTGTTACCTATTAATATTTTTAATAAATTAATGAAAAATATTTAAATAATGATATTATTTCATTAATTTATTAAAAATATTAATAGGTAACGGCTATATTAAATGACTAGTTTTTCATATAACCGTTAGTTGAAATTATGTCTCTACATTGCTCTCTATTTAATCCTTTGCCACGGTCTACCTCTTCATCTGGTCCTAATGATGAACCACACTTGTTGGTTTGAAATGCGTCGGCCAAAAAATTCTCTCATGTGATTTCTACCGAAATACTTTGTTGAAGCTTATATGTGTTAAAGGAAAAGATGGTCACCACATTGATCTTAGTCTTCCCGGATTCGAGGAAGGAATTTCAGGTGCATGTGGATGTGTCATGTATTGCACTCAGAGCAGTACTGACATAGGTTGGTTAGGGAGAGTTGGATCAGCCTATAGCATTTGTAAGTAGGAAGTTGTCTAAAGCTGAGAAGAACTATTCAACGACGGAGTGCGAAGGTTTGGCTATGGTGCATGTGCTCCAAAATTTTATACACTACTTGCTACGAGGACATTTTAAGATGTATATAGACCTTTCTTCATTGAAGTACTTGGTCAACAAGCCTATGCTTGGGGGGAAGATATGCAGATGGCTTCTGCTATTTTAGGAATATGATTTCGAAGTCATTGTGAATCTAGGATAATTGAATGCAGGACCAGATAATCTATCACACATTCAAACAGAAGAGGAGCCTACTAATTTGGAGGAGAGACTGCCTGACGCGCAAATCTTTGTGGTGCGTGTAGCTGACAATCACTTTGCAGACATGATACACTTCCTGACGATGGGGATGAATCCATAATGGTATACTAGTCAAAAGAAGAAGGAGCTGGTGGTGCACGTGACAAACATTTCTGTCATTGCAGGAAATTTATATAAAATGGGCTCAGATGAAACTCTGTGACATTATGTACCTGAGTTTGAACAGAACAACATCCTTGTTGAAGCTCATGGGGGAGCTGCGGGAGGACATTATGCAGGAAAAGCAAAAATGCAGAAGATTTTACGCATTGGGTTGTGGTGGCCGACACTACATAAGGATTCCAAGGCTTACTATAAGGCATGCGATGCATGTTAGAGGATGGGCAGGCCATTGTGGAGGGATGGGAAGGCCATCACATTTGAAGGACTATGGTTGGCATGCGATCCCCATCTAAAACTTAAACATTAGGACTTGGTGGACTCAGAGTGATTCCCCCACCTGGCTACTGATAATTTCATGCAGAGGGTATTCTATAAGTATTCGGTTGCCACTGTGCTAGAGTGAGTGAAGTGGATTTGTGAGGTGGAGAAGACAGGATTATTGAACCTACTATGGGTGCCGCATTACCAATGTGCACCCATAAATTTGATATTTATCAAACAGTTTTTGTGCCTGGTGCACGACGAGTGCCTTTGGTTGTAGGAGCCAATCCCTATAACTAATATGCTAATCCATAGGATCACCCAGCTACCCCATTCAGGACTAAATCTGTCCAAGGCATTTGGCAAAAGGGTGAGTGAGCATGACCTCACCGAGAGAATGAAGGACAAGTTTAAGCTTGTCAAGAAGTCATGCGGATATTCAATTTCAAGCATAACTGACCCCGCGGTGAAGGGACCCACCCAGATATTGGCTGGGAAAGTAATAAGGAAGTGTCATGTAGATGAGGTTCTGGCACGAGTTGTTTCATTAGCGGCCCAGTGCGCAGACGACATGCAATTCAATTGGGCGCGCTACCTACGAGGCGAGTTCCACGCAAACTGCAGGGAGCCATAGGACCAGAGTAAAACATTTCATTACTCATGGGTGATGTTGTCGATTGTGTTGGTTGTGTGGAAATTTCTGGAGGATAGTCAGTTTCCTCCGATAGCAACAGGTTTTCCACAAGCAGTAAATTTTGCTTCGGTATGGGCCATGAAGGACAATGAGCGGGTCCGCGAGAGTAAGGTATTCTGGGTTTCGATGGAGATTAGCATCAATATGGCCATCAAAAACAAGTGAAGGTTGTCACCAACTATCTTTGAGTAGTTGTCGGGTACGCGAAGTTCAAATAAATATTCCATTGTATCTCCATCTAGGCGTGAAAAGACCCAGAACATAAATGCTATGATCTTCCATACCTTACAACGAATGATGCCATAGAAGTGGTCCTCAATTGTTGGTGAGCTGAGTGGCACATGGCCTCATATTTGTCAACCGGGTCTAGTAATTCTGTAAGAAAGTAGAAGAAGGAAGAGACTTAGTCAAAAATACAGTAGTTGGCTAAAAAAATGGAAAAAGGAGACTCAGGAAAAAGCAAGAGCAGAAGCGGAGCATGCTGCGAAGGAACCGGATGAAGTGCACAACACTGATAGAAGTCAAAAGTCTCCTTTACCAAACACAAAGGAAGAGGAGAAATCTAAACAGGGTGGTGGAGACCAGGAAAGCACCCCCTTCTGGGTGAAGCAAAATCAAGAGTAGGAGAAATAAGGGCCACGGAAGAAGTCCAAGGCTACTAAGTCGTCACTCGACCTAATCACCTTGACAGAAGGTGAATTAGATGACATTGGGGATAAGGTCAAGGATGCGATTGTGGAACTACTGCAATAGTTCAAGAAGCAATAGAAGCAAGCCTTGGTGGCCACTCAGATGGGTCTATGTGAGCTATAGATCCAAACTACTCAACTACATGTCAGTGACTACTTTGGAATTGGGGACCACTAGAGCAGTGGAGATGGTTCACTTCTTGGATCCTCGGGTCGTTGCACTATTTGATGGAGCCCTAAGTGCGGAGATAGAGGCTGACAGGGCCACTTTAAGGAACATTGGTCTCAACTTAGCTACACTCCAAAGCGAATTCCTTCACATGCTCCAAGCAGGTTTGATCGCGAAGCTGAGGGCCCGAGAGCACCGTGCGCTGAATGTGATCAACAAGCATAAGGTTAAAAACAAACAATTTTTCATTGAGAAAACATTAGTGATAGAAACCTGGAAGAAGGTCCAAGAGAAGAATGAGAACACCACAGCAGTGGTAGCAGAGGCATGTATAACCATTCTGGAACTGCACATCCTCGAATAGGTGCCTATGGAGGCCAAGATCCGGAAGTTGGCTCCAAGTGTGTGCGATGCTCGAACCAAGATGGCCAGGGTTCAGTTTTAACTGAACCTCAAAATTATGGAGCTCGAGTGGAGGGCACAAACTTCAACTCCACCAGAGGTTAGACAATAACACGAGGCAATTGTCAAGAATTCAGTTGCTATAGTAAATAATGCGGCGGCAGATTACACTACGATCTTTGAGCAATCACTGGAAGTACTTACCAATCTACATGAAGATCCCAACCTGTAGAGGTTAGCAATAGAGGCAAGGGAATTGCAACAATGGTATGACAAGGCAAGAGCGGTGGCAGGTATCGTCTCTATCACGCAGAAACTAGGAAAGCTGCAAGAGGCGAAGGAATTGAAAGAACAGGCGGATGCAGCACAGCGAAGAGAGGTAGTGCTCAAGGCTAGATTGGGGCCTTGGCTGGATGAGGCTTATGTGCTCACCAACACCATTGAGGAAAAGTTGATTAGCCTGCAAAAAACACAACAGAAGATCCGGGCAGATAACGCAAGACTAACAAGGAAGTAGCTGGTGGAGCAAGTTAAGTAGGGAGCGACACAGTCTACCACTGAAGTTGTAGTGGTTCAAGTGGAGTTTGGAGGTCTTCGCAACAAGATCTTTGTGCCAGGAAAGTGATTTGGGGGCGAGTCACCATATCTGTTGGGGGCATGTTGGGACAGGGTCCCCTAGGGCTAATTTTGTTGTTAAAAGCCCAAGTTTCGGGGTAGAAAGCCCAAGTTTTTGTATGTAAAGTGTAAAATCTCTGCAATTTGTGGTCACGAAGAATGTAGATGCAAATTGTCATAAAGTTTTTCTACCCTTATTTTATGTAAGCTGTGTTAGCTTTAGAAGATCTACCCATGGTTCATCGATCATGGGATTGTATAAAAAGGAGAGTCTTAGAAGAGTCTAAGGCAAGTTTTTGAAGTCAGGTCATGAGGGATCAGTAAGGACTAAGAGTAAAGCGACTTAGAATAGAAGGAAGGCTCTGTAGCTATGTGCACAGAGGCCTAGGGTAGAAGACCACAGCTAAGTAAGCAGACCCCTGCAATTGAGTGCACAGGGTAGTTAATGTCTGTAAGAAGATCTGAAGTACTAATAAAAGAAGATTACTCTGGAATTATTTGTGTTTTGAGCTATTTACTTCTGTTATGAATAAATGTGGTTATGTTATGCTGAATAATTGTTTCATGATTTAACGTTGTATTGATGCGCAAATCTACATGTTTTACATTGTTATCTGTATGCAAGTAATAATATCTATTTACGTGAAGGACACATTAACACATATTGAAGTTATCAGATACTTAAGTTGGTTAAATACGGAAGTAAGAATAATCACAGAAGCACATAAGTGGTTGATTCACTAGGTTAGGATCCACAAATGACAATTGCAGACCTTCGCGAAAGTCTAGAGGCCGATTAAGAAAAGTATATTAATAAGCCCTAAAAGGCTTATCGATCTACACGAAGGAAAAGTTAGGGCACAAAACAACATCACTACCATCTATGGGTGCGGAAACGTGGTTCCAGTAGCCCCCCATACTACTTCAGGTGAGACTTCGGTCTGCACTCCACAGATTGATGCCAAAAGGGTCAGTAGTGTAGGGATTTGTTTGGCTAAATTAATGGTGAACCTGGGTGAGGGCCCACTAAGGAAATAGCAGGTCTGTAGCCATAACCAATGGCCTATGGAAAAACATGTAGTACTCAGTGAGACCTTTCCAACAAGGTATCACACACACTAAACTGAGATAATATGACCAAGTTACAACCCCAGGAATTTTGTTGCCCAACTAACCCCAATGGGTCTCACAAACTCTTGGTGCTACATCTGTTGGGTGCAGGAATTGCGCTTGAGCAAACTCCCCAACACTTAATTATCAACCTAAGGGTTTTGTAAACTTAGAGATGAAGCATAGGCAATGCTAGAAATGGTATGGACTTTTCCTATCTCTAATCCTACTTCTTAAAGGAAATTCTTTTTAGAATAAGATAGAAAATACTCGGAAAGGTAATTAACACCAAAGAAACTCTAGTGCTAGAATTTAAAAGACAATTTTCATGTAAATCAAGTAAAGAAATTCCACACAACAGAATCAATCTTAAATGCTAAAATGAAATTCTATGTTCATATTCAGATGGATAGCTAACACTATGAAAAGTGGGCCCTTGTAGAATTTTGTCTTCCTTCTGATCTTCCTTCCACACAAGCAACCTGTCCTTCACTGTTACAATTTGCTTGCACTAGTGCAAGTACAATATCTCTGTGCAAAAGTATATGCGACCTCCCTTGCTGAAGACTTATGTCTTAGTGAAGGTTCTCTAAACCTAAGGGCTTAGATAACTCTATTTTGTGACAAGAGACTAGCTCTTGCACCAAAGTAGAGCTTCCTTCACCTAGTAAATTACTTTCAAAAAGATTGAAATATGTGTTGTTAAGGAATTGCAATTGTAAATGAAATTCTGAAGTAAATTAGCTATGAAAAAGGAAATGCTTCAATTAATTAAACCTTGCAAAGGGAATAAACTTCATGATATAAAGGCACTTCAAAAGAATCAAATAGTATTCTAAGAGTTTTGCATGTGTTATCTAACTTTAGTAATCCATTCAAAGAATGCTTATGTTCTTTGCAAGTATAATATGTCTATGATGGTTTTATGCAACTGCTGCCATATCCTCTTAAAGATGTACTTTTAATACCGAAGATAGTTACTAAATTAATGATTCATTCACTTGCGTAATAACTAGAAATAATATGCAGAGAAGTGATTCATTGTTAGTTGCAAAAGATTAATTAAACCAAAGTGTAGGAAAGAACATGCACTGGTGTAGGAAAGAGTTCTCTGTATGATCTCAACAAAAACAAGATAAAACAAAGATTGAGAATAAAATAAATGCAAGAAAGATATCTCATAAACAAAGTAAACACAGCTAACTCTGAAACCACGGATTCATTTCACATGTTAGCTACAAAAGATATTTTAAATCAGAACTTGAAAGATAAAGATTAAAACTATAACATCGCACAACTGCAAATGAAATATCCACACCTTATTTCTGAATAATGAAAGTGAGAGGTGTAAATGAGCTGGGTTGCTGGGTCCTAGTCAACCAGCTTGTTCCTCTTCTAAGGAATGAAAAAGCTCAGCACTTCGAAAGATACATTGAAGATAAACTAGATGCCATGTATGCAAATCATGACAATTCTCTTGTATTACTTGATTCGGCAAATATACATCACAAAGCAATCTAGCCCCAGTGTTGAGGCAATAACCAGATTACATAAACAAAATTACAATCAATGGTTCTCTACTAACTAGCCTCCTCCTAGCTATATCTATATTGTATATATCCTTTCGGCTCTAGCCATTTTCACTAATTACAAACATTTCTTGTTCAAGCCTTTCGGCCGAACAGACTTAGAAATCGAAATTACAAAATTGGCCAGTAGTTATAATACACATTAATCTCGCTTGGCTGTAAGGTAACTTTGGAAAATATTCCTTGATTGCGCACCACTTGTTATCCCGATTCTGTTCATCAACAGTTAAACTCAAAGTTAAGGATTGAGACCCATCCTCGTGGAAGATTTGGCTTCTCGGAAATCTCGGATAGTCTTCGTGACGGTGTAGGAATCTACCTGCACTAGTCATACTCATTCATAATTAATACTAATTTACATGGTTTCTCTAGGAAATTAATATGATTTACAAGAGATATGTAAATGGGCATGAAATCCATATAAAATGATTAATAAAGTCCTGAAATAAATCTTAATATAAAATATGAGCATGTGCAGGAATGGGTAACTATATTTTACTAGTGCAAGAAGGAATGGTCTTCTATTGAGATAAAGCAGGGATTGATTTTGATGGTAATTAGGTAGAAAATAGGGCAATTTAGGATACCAACATACTCCCATCCCTAAGTTGTTTTGTGTCCTCACACAATGTTTTACCTCTGCAAAAAACCTTCAAAAATGAATGGCTAGCTCCTCAGTCCTGAACTTCAATGTTTATTCCTTCCGTTACTATCTTTGGCTTCTTGTCTCAAGCTTTTCGTAGCTAATTAGTCACCTTCTTGAGGCATCTATAGCATTTGGAAGCTCGATAATTCCATATGTTTACTTGGTGCTTCTGCCTCTTGACTTCTGTAAGTAACTCCACCTTTCTTTGTATCTATCAAATCTGTTGTTTCATGACCTAGTTCAAAGCTTCCAGGTCATGGACTTGTTGCTCCAGATATACTATTTTTCTATTGAGGAAAAGAGTGGAGGGTGCTATGCTAAGATATTCAGGTGTAAACATCTTTTCTGCCATGGACTTGAAACAAGTCCCATCATCCTCAAGGTCAAGGCTGTCGAAAGCCTACTTTATGAGATCGTTGAGGGTTTCTATACTCGGGTTTTTCTCATTATTGATGGTTTTGATGCCCTCACCAATCTCCGTGCCTTGTGCACTCAATTCCTCGGGGCTCTTAACACCTTGTTCTCCTAGCTTATCAAGGGATTCAACACCCTATCTTTCCAAATCAGTAGGGGTTTCGGTTCCTCGCTCTTCTACAACTACAAGGACTTCAATACCCTATCCTTAGAATACCGCAACATCTTCAATACCCTGACCTTCTAAAATCGTAGGGTCCTCAATACCCTGACCTTCTAAAATTGTAGGGTTTTCAATACCCTGACCCTAGAAATCTTTATGGGTTTCTACTTCTAGATCACTGAAATTATCAAGACCCTCTGCATGATGTTCCTCTTTGTTCTTTTCTACTTGCACTTCACTAGTATACATTGTCGATGTCATCTTTCTACTCTTTAGCCTGCTGAAAAATGTTGACAACAGGACACTATCTTCTGCATTCTCCTCATCTTCCACAGCGTGTGCCGCTGTGTTTGCAAGCACCAAGAGATTATCAACTGTGGGGGAACTTTGGGGTGTTTCATCGATTATGAATGGAGAAATTGACTAGTTCATCCCTTAGGCAACAATTTTTCTCCTCATCGAGGCTCTAGTCTTCCTCTTCTTTGCTGCGGGTGGAGTGTTCTCAACGTCCCTCTTCTCTCCTTGCATTAGTGAAATTTTACCTTGTCGATTGGTAAGAGACAATGTCCTTGCCTTTATCTTCTTACCTGTACTAGTGCTAGCAGACTCTTCTACACCCCTTGCTCAGAATTCTTTCAAAACCGCTCCCCATGTTATTCCCTTTTCTTCTAACGTTTTCTTGACCAGAATTGTAATAAGCCCATGATGGCAAAGCTTGTTTGCAACCTGGCTTGCAATACTACTTTGCACGTTTTTCACCATCTTCTCAAGGCTTTTAAGCAAGAAGTGAGGAAAATTAATCAATTTTCTTGCCTGGAAATGCAACAAATGCCAAGGTATATCATCCTTCTCCAGTTACGAACTTCTATAATATAAATTGTAAATCTTGCCACTTCTCGACCATGCCAGTCTATGGAAGTCCCTTTCTCCAATCGACCTTACTTTTCTTATCAACCACAAATTGGTGCCAATGCTTCTTCGTGAGCCACTCCTTTTTAAACCAACACTCCCCTATAAGTGGCAAGCCTGTGGCTTGTGCAATGAACTTGTATGTAATTTTGAATTTTAAGGACCCGACCCTAGCTCAGCCTTCTTTGAACGTCCTTGCAAACTCTATTGCCACCGCCATGTCGAACCCGTCAAACTTTTATAGAAATGGTAGGAACCCAGATTCTTGCAATAGTGCAAGACTGTTCCTATACTCGGTGATTTGCTCAATTTCTTGCAAAGACAACGGTTCATTCCTCACAGGTGCCATTTCGAACCACACTCCACTTTGTTCTGTTCACACCCTCAAAAGAATTTCTTAACAAATCCAATGCTCATTGAGATTTTTATGTCGGAGGTTCATTGCCCTCCGTCTTTTTAGACCCAGTCACTGGCTATGATGGAATGACACCTGCACATCAGGTATTGATTCGTGTCAGCCCGCTATGGGTGAATTGTTATGATTGGATGCAATGGCGGTATAAGCAGTGGTGGTGCAACAGCTATAATGATCAGATTGTAGGTAAGCTAATAATGGTGAGGCAATGCAAAATCATTTCAAGGAGGGTGTGAAAGTTATTGGATAGTAGTACCATCCCGCAGTCAGCGTCATAATTCAATTAGACATACTTCATCATTTATTAAAAAATATTAGATTCCAAACCTTACATGCCTTGCACTTTAAATATTTGTTCCTAGATTAGTAAATAGTGAAACAAAGCATCAATTAAAACATGGAATGAGATAACATATTAACACATGTGCAGGAAAGTATAGGCCCATAAATATCCCTGATAAACTGCTCCAGGACTGTGTAAATTTCTTTCGCAGTCAACTATGTTTCTGCACCAAACCTGCGTGCACTATTGTGCTTACACTAGGTTGTGCTTGCATTGCATCGTGCCTGCACCAGATACTTTTACCAAATAGAGAATATAATAGGACATACTTCTATAGTTAGACTAATTTTTTTTTCCTCATTATACAAGAAAAAATTATTCTCCATCCTTTGGCGTTTCTCGAACATGCCTTCTGGATTGACTGCATCAAATTCTGCAATCAATTCATGAGCAAATAAAGAAGTGGGAAAGGGGTAAAATATTAATAATGGGAAGGAATATTACAGCAGGGATTTCAGAAACAATATCACCAAGGGGGGGTAAATGAAACGGGATGTGGGAAAAAATTCAAGGGAAAAGAGGGATTTTATGAAATCAAGTAAGGGTAGTTTCTTGGAAGAAAGAGGAAGCTAATTCTTTGGGGAATTTAGAAAAGAAACTAGTGGGAAATCTCGAAATGGGAAATAGAATAAAGATGATCTTTTTACCTTGAAATATGCCTACACCGGTGAAGGAAAGATAATTTTCCTAAAGTTGCACCTATTGCAATATCTGAGGTACTAGAGGAAATATGAAATGGTAGGGACTAGTTTGGTCCTCTCAATACTAGTGCCTGAACTAATTTTTCCTTCAATGTCTCAAAGGACTGTTGGCAAGTTGTGGACCAAGAAAAAGCACTATCTTTAGCCAAAAGTCGGAAAAGGGGGGTAGCTATCCTTGAGAAATTCTCAATGAATCTCCTATATTAGCCTACATGTCCTAGAAAACCTCTCACTTCCCTTTGAGTTTTGGGTATAGGAAGGCTCAAAATCACTTCTATTTTTGCAGGGTTAACCTGGATACCTTTGTTGGAAATAAGATGGCCAAGAACCACTCCTACCTTGCACATTAATCTACATTTCTTGTCGCTCAAGGCGAGATGATCTTCTTGGAAATGAAGAAAAACTTTTTCTAGATTCTTCAAGGCTTCCTGAAATGAATCACCAAACACAAAAAAATCATCCATATAGATTTCTACGCATTTAAGGTTAGCAAAAATAACCAAGACTTCCCTTTGAAAGGTAGCCAAGGCATTGCATATCCCAAAGGGAAGCACTCGATAAGAACATGTACCCCATGGACATGGAAAAGTGGTTTTGTCTTGATCCTCGGGTGTTATCTATATCTGGTTATATTCGCTAAAGCTGTCTACAAAAGAAAAGTACTTCTTACCAGCAAGGGTATCGAGTACCTGATCGATGAAAGGAAGGGGGAAGTAATCTTTGAGAGTGGCTTTATTCAATTCTCTATATTCAATACAAATGTGCCATCTCCCATCTTTCTTTGGGACTAATACTAATGGAGAGACCCACTAGCGATCAAAAATGGGATAGATAAAATCAGCATGTAATGTTTTTTTTAATTCTTCTTTTACAATGTCTCTTAGAGCTTGATTCATTTGCCTTTGGGGTTGTTAGACACGTCAGGCTCCATCCTGAATATAGATATGGTGTGTACAAGTTTCAGGAGGAATACCTTTCATATCTTCATAACCCCATGCAAAGGCATCAAGATGGCTTTGCAACAAATTCACAAGCTTCTCTCACTAAGAAGGATCGAAGTCTGAACTGATATACAAGGATTTACCTAGACTAATCTCAACAAGAGTAGTATCAGGCTCAAGAGTACACAAGGGTGTCATTAGAGATGGTGATGATGGGGGTAGAGAGTCATATCCTTCCTGAAAATCTAGACTAAAAATCTAACTCAATGACTCAAAATTAGGCATGGTGTCTAGATTGTTTAGGAAGTCATGAATATTGCCCTCCTGTGAGGACTCGGCATTTTGATGTATTAAGGAAACAGGCTGAGTCTCCTCATCACTACTGTAGTAGAACCATAAAGTGTCTTGGAGCTTCTGAATAGATCTAGTAGGTGGATATAGGGTGACTTTCTTTCTGGAATCTCCATGGGAAATATACATATCACTAGAATGACATCCAATATAAGCATTAGCCATAGCAAGCCATGGTCATCCTAAGATCAAGGGATGCCCTCCCACAGGTGATCGATGAGGATCCGTCGAATCAATTACACAAGTGTTTAAAGCATCGCCATCAGCATTCATGGGTATCGTTCAGTGTCATCATCGCTTCAATTCAGTTTCGACAACATTGGTTATGATCAGGTTGTTCAGGTAATGTTTATAGTTTTTCATGGCGTTCAATTGATGTGGTGTAGTACCTAGCTATTGACTTCTGGTCACTGATAGTTCCACCAGGATTGGTTGACAACATGAGTCTTGTCATTTGACTTTGCAGGGTTGGTATCGACATGGTTGTGTTGTCTATGGTAGAGGTTTGATGTGTCAACAAAGGTGTCATTCGAGGCATAAGTTCATCGTCAAGGTTATCGTTGCAAAGAAAGTTGGAGTCGATGATGTGTGCAGGATTTTGCGTTACATATGGTTTTGTTTCACATTGTGATAAAGATGTAAAAAGGGTTTTTTTAATTCTAGATTGAAAACCCTAAATTCAACATCTCAGTCCTAATGACTTAACCCTAAACCTATTCCTAAGATCAAAACCTATGACTAAATCCTAACCATGTTCTACAAATACCTATGGTACAAATCAAATGTATCTTAAAATACATTAAACCTAAGTCCTAGCCTAATCCTATGCTAAAACTATGTGTTAAATACATTCAAACCATAAAACATAACCCTCTCGGTCCTCACATATTTTACAATGTAAAAACATTACATAAAACATATAAATATTAGCTAACCGCCAACCTAAACCATGCGTCGATTTAAATCGTAGTGTAGTCATGTGAACAGAGGATAAGGTAGCCAACTGCGAAGTCAAGGTTTGTCCACAGTTTCTGTGGATGATTACAATCAGAGGTAGCGGTGCTATATGAACTCCAGAACAGTCGCAACTGCAAACAATCATGGTTAAGGTCATCAAAATCGGTGGAGCCCTAACTGTGGGGAAACAAAGTTGTTCACATGCACTATTGGACTTCTTCGCTCAGTTAGCAATCAGCTAATGGTTGTGTACTATTATAAGGTTTGTTTTTTGGTTTTTATTGTTCAGTTTGTTTTAAATTAATTCAAAGACCATGGCATCATAAACCAAGGTGGAAAAACATAACCAAAAACCCTAATTCAACCCCAGAAGTCAGCTCATACATCTCAGAGGCAATCAAGGAGGTTTGAATGCACTTGCAGGCCTATAAGAGGCAGTTTTTCTCATTGAAGAATAGGTTGGTGGTTTTGGGTTTTTGTATACAAGTTCTGGAGGTTAGAGGCAATTTTGTTTTCAGTGGTTCGGGAGCATCCGAAGTCAGATTTGGAAACCGTAAGTGGCGCTAGAAAGCTAGTTCAGAGAGATATCTAATGATAAAGGTCATGATTGCATGTGTGCAAGTTAAGTCTATCAAAATCACTGTTTAAGAAACTTCTTCTTCTCATTCCTAATAAATTGGTCGCCCATCTTGAAAGCGGACCTAGAGACGTAGTCCATCAGGGACAAACTCCGTAATCAATCTTGTTGTCTGGTATAATTGTGTTTTTTTTGTTTTCACTTTTGTTTTGCATCTTAGTTAGGGTTTATCAATTATCGTAAAGTGTTCCGCTCTAGCAATTTTCCTCGATTTCCGTGCTTTCAATTATCATTCAAATCTCTAATGGCTAATCAATTCTTCATCAGTTTTTAGTATATGGTCATGTCAGATCATATAATTTGGTATCAGAGAAGGTTGTGTTTGTAGAGTTTGCCATTGAATTTTAACCAAGTCTAAGTCACAACGAGTAGAAGGAATCCTTGAGCAAATCAATCCATAGATTGGAAAGCGACGAGTCGTTCAAAAATTGACCATGTCAGGACCTAATGTAGGTGAAAACACTGAAACTAAGATGAGTAAGGAATAGTTTCAGCAGGTTTTCTTAACTATGCAACAGATGTTGGGAGAATTGTATGAAGACAAGAAGGCGAGAGATGCAGCTTCTTCTTGAAAGGCATCGAAGAAGGACAAAGGTAAAGGTAAGGATGATAAACCTCCTTCACCTTGATCATCTCCATCATCCTCTTCTTCTTCTTCTTCTTATTCCAGTGCAGACTTTGAAATGGAAAAGAAACCTAAGAAAGCATCTCTTTTGAAACTTGATGTTAAATTTGAGTTACCTATTTATGATGGTGAAATGAATCCTGAAAAGTTAGATAACTGAATAAAGCAATTAGAAGTGTATTGTCGAATTTAGAACATCTCTAAAGATGAAACTAAAATTTAGTTAGCTACACTTAGAATGGGGGGAATAGCTTTATTCTGGCAGGAAAGCAAAACTTAGTTAGATGTAAAGTGTAAGGGACAAGTTCTCTTCTTGGTCTAAGCTTTTGAAAGCTCTTAGGAAATAGTTCTATCCCTTAGGATACATGCAACAAGCTGTTATTGATTGGAAGCATCTAAGGCAAGGTAAAGGGCAGAGTGTTTAGGATTTTACTCAGGAGTTCAGGAAGAAAGTGTTGGCGATTGGTATTTCGTTGGATACATGTGAAACTTTGTTAAAATACATCGGCAATTTGCATTCATATTTGCAGCATACTTTATTGATGTTTAATCCTGATGATTTTGATGAGGTGTTTGTTTAGGCCATACATATTGAATCAGGTGGCAGACCATTCAAGTTTTCATCTTAGTCATCCAAAGAGATGGAAACCATAGATTCCAGTGACAGTAAGGGGAAGAATATTTTGAAGAGAAAGAAATCAGCAATCGTTTAGAAGGAAAGAACTACTTGTTCTCATTGCCAGAGAATTGGTCATGATGAATCGAATTGATGGAAACTTCATCCAAAACTTAAGCCCAAAAATTTCCTTGAGGCAAAGGATGAAAAGAAAGCCATTGCAGTAATCTAGTAGGATCCAAGTTCAGATTTAGGTGATGAAAGGAGGATAACCACCATCGTTACAATAGGTAAAACTTCCAATACAGGTTCAAGTTCGAAAACTAATGTATCTTCTTCAAAGATAAAGCCTCCACATGAAGATAAAATTGTTGAACTCTTCCACATAAGGATAACTTCTAAGCATAAAACGATTGACACAATGTTTGACAGTGGGTTGCAAGCAATCAATTGTGATTGGAAACATAGAATCATCTAAGACCATACCCATTAGGTTGGATTAGTAAATCAACTCAGATACATGTCACAAAGTAGTGTCAATTAAAATTTGAAATTACATCTAAGTACATTGATGAAGTGGAGTTGTCTTAGGAATTCCTTATCTTTATGATAGAGATGCAATGTTTCACATAAGAGAACATAAATATCACCTAAAGAAAGAAGGGGTTGAATTTATTGTTAGGGCACATAAAGTCAAATCAAACTTGGACGTAATTGTTACAAATCAAGTTAAGGAGTTAATAAGTTCAGGTAAATATGTACTCATGTTTATTAAGAAACAACATAAGGATGATTGTTCGGAATGCAAGATTCAGTTTATAGATCAATTGGTCAAGGTGGTTAATTCTTTTCCAAAAAATGTTATTCATCAACTAGATAAGCAACATGAGATACATTTAATGTCCTATGAACATCTTCTTAAAGATAGAATGAATCTCAATTTTGTTAGGATATTCCGACACATAGGAAATAGTAAAGTTCAACTTGGTCTAGTATAGAGTTAGGTATAGAGTTAGGTAAAGCGTGTTTCTTTACCATTGTACATTTTTTAACTTACAATCCGACGGTCACGATATGTAGTGATCCGACGGTTCACTCTCTCCTCGGTATTACCGACACTTGATCCGTGGCTTGACACCCGATTGGTCATGAATTCTATTTAAAGC
>APFE031600637.1:90658-156456 GCA_000404065.3 Pinus taeda | reverse complement strand
GAGATGATGTAATCAGCTGACCTTGTTCCTTTAGGCAGTGAAGCAACACTTTTAGGGACTTAGAAGCCCTCAGTTTATGGACATTTATGATTGGGGTTGCAGTGCCCAAAAATGTCTATAACACTTAGCACCTTAAGGCCAAGCCCTCAGTCATCACCCTCGATCCTATGGTAAGAAGTGTGTGGTAAGGGCTAAGTAGGAGCTTAAAAATCAGAGATTGGAAATCGCAGGTTTGTGGTTGCTAGCATATTGGCCACAAATGAAAAACGCCGATATAGGGGACTTCAATATGGTTAGAACTCAGTCACCAAACCAAGTCCTATGGTGGAGATATAGTAGTGGTCTAATGCAAAAGGGGCTAGACCAATCAATGATTTCATAGTGTTACACCACTACACAACATTGAGATGAAAATATTTGATATGATGGTATATAATGCCATTAAGATGTATGAATCAATAGTTGTGTTTTTGAATACAAAACTGTATGGTTGATGTCCAAATACCTCATGTGCATGCATTGAAAATAAATGCAAAATTAATACTCCATGACAATGTACATGTAGATCTTTGCAAACAATAAAGAAGTATGGGGAGCCTCTGTGAAATATGTAAGGAGAACTGAGAGTTAATACACAGCATGGCGTGTCAGTTGTATGAAACATTAGTGATCTTCACCCATCCTTATGAGTTTAATGCAACGAATGAATTAGAGTTTGTGTAAATCAGCAGAAGAATGGGGTGCCATGCCTGGGGTACATGCTTGGGAAGAATTGATGATGATAGTGACTACATCAAGCCAAGAGTAGCACATGAACAAAATTTTGAACCTTCATTGAGCTAAGGAGGAACAAAACATAGTTATCAATGAGAGCCAAGAAAAAAGTGCTCTAGGTGTGTGCACTACTGTGAAAGGCTAAGTGAGAGCCAGTTCTATGTGAAAATGCTGACAATGCCTAGGCAAAAGAAAAGAGACTGTTGGGAACAGGTCCCCTGGGGTCATTTTTGGGACTAAAATCCTAAGTTTGGGGTAGAAAGCCTGAATTTTGAATAAAGGAATGTAAAGTCTCCACATTTTTTGGTTGTGGAGCGCGAAGATATCAATAGTCAAAAAGGGTTTCTGCGCTTAGTTTAGATAGCTTGTATTGGCTTTAGAGATCTTTCCTTGGTCCACGGACCATGGGATTGTGTAAAAGGGGAGTCTTAGAAGAGTCTAGGGGAAGAAGTAGAGTTCTAAGTAAGTTTGAGTTCTTGATGAGTCTATGAAGAACTAAGAGCAAGAGTCTTAGCGTAGGAAGAGGTTCTGCAGCTGAGTGCGTAGAGGCCTAGGGTAGAAATCTACAGGTGAGTGTGCGAACCCCTACAGTTGTGTGCATAGGACAGATAGAGTCTGTATTGGAAATCAAAATCATCAATAAAGAGAAGTATTTTGAAATTACTATGTATTTTTCCTCTGTGGATTGCATATGATTATGTTATGTTAAGTTCTAGGTTTATGTTATAATGCTAATTTTATGCACGAATATATAAGTTTCTATCTGATATATGAATGCAAATAAGGATATATGTTTACAAGAAGATAATCTTAATTGCATGGTAAATTGGAAAACACTTAAGCTAATTCAGGAAATTATACAATAACATAGTAACAAAGGCACATAAGTGCCTGAGTTGCTAGTTAGGGTTGCACGAAGGACGATTGTATACCTTCACGAAGGTTCTAAGAGACGGAAGAGAAAGTACATTGATAAGACCTAAAGGCTTATCGATCTATGCAAAGGAAGGGTTTAAGGTATAGAACCAACATCAAAACCACCTCAGGGTGCAGAAACTTGGTTTTTACATCCCCCCATACTGCTTCAGGTGAGACTTCGGCCTGCACTCTGCAAACTAATGCCGAAAGGGCCAGTAGTGTAGGTATTTGTTTGGATGACTAACGCTAAACCTGGGTTACGGCCCATTAAGCCAACAAATGGTTCTATTGCCGGTACAGGGATCTACGTAAGAGATGTGTGATGTCACATCACTAGAATCCAACTAAGAAAGAGATTGAGGGTTTGTTGGATAGGAAGATCCATGAATTCGAGGCGTAGGAGAACAGGAATCCACGATTGATGAAAGAACAATGGTTGGACATATATATGTACACAAAAATACACAAAATCTTCTTTTGTTCCTTCCTAGTCGAACTGTACGAGTGGATTGCAAAGTTGGAAGACAGCCAAGGGAGATGGAGGCTTGACGGTCCAATTTTCTAGATACCAAAGTTGGTGCAAAGATTGGAAACCTTTGAAGATAATATCATGTGCATTGTCAATCATTGGCTCAATCACATAATAGGAGGATTTGTGATAGAGTTCACGATCGATACTTCGGTCAGTTACAGCGAAGTAGAGCACCGCTTCTTTAAGGGGCCGTGAGGTAAGTATTTGAAATCATTAAGTACTTGGATTAAGATTCTCTTGTGTGAAAATAGGCTTATGCAATTGCCTTGATGTTTGTAGCTACGTGAAGTGGAAGAAATTTTAGGGACGGAGGAAGAAGAGGCCCTGAGTATAGCCAGCTGATTGAACCCCCTCTGAGTGACGATCAGGAAGCAGCACAGGTGTCTTCGCAGAGTGTTATTCACCTGATAAAACAGGGGTTCCAATGAATACCACATCCACCCACACCACCTCCATCTTCACCTCCACCACTTACACCTTCGCCCACACCACCGCCACCTTCACCAACGTTCAATATGGCAAATTCAGTAAAGCTACCAATGTTCTAGGGCCTGTGAAATGAAAATTTAGACCAGTTTTGGTTCGTCAGGAAGTCTATATGGGTAGCTCAAGGTATCATGGATGATCAAATGAAAAAAGCGACATTGGTTAGTGCCTTGCAAGACCGAGAACTAACGTGGTACATTAAGTACTACAATGATAACCCGATGTCCATGTTGGCAGATATCCAGACTGTGCTAAATAAGGAATTCAGTAGACCTAAGTCTAAAGCACAATCCATTGTGGGATTCAAGGAGATCACAATGAAACCTAGTGAAACACCCTAGGAGTTGGATAGGCAGCATCGTGAATGCTTTGTGGCCTCACTCTTGCCCCACCTAAGGGTTGCACTATCATAGCAAAAGATCGAGCCCCAGGAAGAAGCTCTAGAAATCACGATGAGATTGCATGAGACACTAATGCAAGATGCTAATCTAGGGGTGCAGTAGATTCACGTGCAATTGTAAAACCTTTGCCTCAAACTGCAAAGCCTAAAGAAAGACAAAGCAGCTCGGCCAGAAGTGCACGAAGAGATATGGTGCCTAAAATGCAAAGGTCAAGGGCACGACAAAGATCACTATCCATTCTTCGTGAATTATGTGGCAGTAGGGGGACCAATGCCTCTGAGGCCAGAGGCTATAGCAAGGCCAAGTACAGGGCTCGCACTATGGTGTGTTATCTACCAGGTAGCTGGGAAACATACAACCGACAATTTCCACTTGTTGCAGAAGTTCGTATAGACACCACAACAATTGTTCTATAATTTTTGTTAATTAGTGGGTCATGACGAGTGCAATTTCTGTAGTTACAAATTAATGATGGACAAGACACCTACATACAAGGTGCAAGCAAAAATGTGGCCTCTGGACCAAGGCACTAGAGGAGCGCGAGGTGAGTATCAGGGGCACAGACGAGGCTGAGGTGGAGGAGGGCCTGGTAGAGTTTGAGGGCAACTCATTTGTTACAATTGTGGATGTCCAGGACACTATGCAAGAGACTGCCCGAATCCGACGCAGCTTTCATGCCACTATTGTACTCATTTTGACCATGCAATGGAGGATTTCCCTATGTTTTTGGCCAAGATTGGCGAAAAGGGCGCAGCCTCCATAGCCGATGCAAAACCTCCAGATGATGAGGTTTGAGCCTTGCGAGGAAGACCCTGAGGTAAAAATTATGCTGCGAAGTGGAACGACAACTGGTGAGGATAAAGGGAAGAAATCTGCAGAAGGTGACTGTGTCTGCAAAGCACCAGAAAAGGAGACTAGGTTTGATCTGGTGCACACAAAAGAAACATTTATGGAAGCAAAGAAAAGATTCGTTGAGGCCTCTGCCTTAGGAAGTCAGGAGAAACCGGTTGAAGAAATGTACCCATCCATGATTACCATGTTCTTGGATACCTGCATGAAACTACTCTGCCATAGTAAGGCTATGAAGGGACTGCAGGAACTGATTAATCGATGTGCTAGCAAGGAAAGCACTACTGGTGAACCGCACGTAGTCAAAAATCTTGGTTACCATAAGGCAAGGAAGGGACGTAAGATGAGACTCACTGCACAGATAAGGAGTATGATATGGATCAAGTTATTCTGGATCTAGCGTCAGATGCAAATGTTCTGCCTAAGTAGACATGGGAGCGGATGAGGATACCTACGCTGCAATGGTCTCTGATTCAGTTAAGAATAAAAAATCAATAGAAGGTCATCCCCATGGGATAATTGCAGGGATTAACTGTAGATATTGAAGGTGTGAGCGCATTGGCTGATTTTGAAGTAATAGAAATTGTGGATGACAAATACCCCTACCCTACACTCCTTGGGATTGATTAGGCCACTGACATGAATGGGGTGATCAACCTGAAGAGGTGAAAGATGATGTTTGAAAAGAAATCGCTTCATGTAGTAGTACCCCTGGATCCTGTAGAAGGACTACGCTATACTGAACCAGTCCATGATTACAAAAGGGATGACAATTTGGACCATATATATAAGATAACAACGCGAGATCAAGATTAGGTGAATCTAACAACGGATGGTTGTATTGCATGGGACCATAAAAGTTCTTGCACATCAGACTCAGATGAAGAATTAGAGCATTGGCATAATCGATTACATGAAGTATCTATGATGCGCTGTAATATGATAACTAAAACGTTGCATTGTGTGTCATCGGAGGTAAGGAATCTACCTTCTTATGATGGGTTGATTAATGTGGATATATTTTTGGATGCATTTGAAAGGGAAGTGCCAAAAACACATTGCTTCCAGGCCTTGGATTGGGGGTTGCGCGCTACACCCTCAAGATGGTGGGGTACACACAATGGTAGTTTCGATGATTGGCACAAATATAGGAGGATGATGAGAACAGGCTTTGGACAGCCGAAAGTACGAATGACAAACAAGTACGATGGGAGGGATGATCCGTGTGATCACTTGGCCAAATGGACTAAAGCTTATGAAGTGGAGCCTCAGCCTGAATGGGTGCATATGTTTTTTCATACCCTAGATGTCATACCAATGAATTGGTACTTGGAGACAATGCTCTGCCATGGCACTAAAGAATGGGATATTTTGCGTGAGGGGTTCATAATGATGTTTATCTTTGAAGATGGGTTTGAATGTATTGAAGAAGCACTACAGGAGGTTAAAGTAGCGATATTTAGGATACCACAAGATCCTTTGGATCAGATTCACCTGATTGGACCACTCAGCTAAGCCACACGTTGGAATGCTATAACGTGACCGTTGAAGAAGAAGACAAGGATCCCACGCAAGTTAATATTCCAAAAACTGAAGGTCACCGCGAAGTATAAGGAAAGGGTCCGCATTGACTTAGATAAGATGCTCGTGGCAGGTATTATTGAACTAGTGGAAGAATCTTATTGGGTAAGCCCAATAGTGGTTCAGGAAAAGAAACATAAGTAAGAAATAAGCATATGCGTAGATCTCAGGAAATTGAATGACGCTTGTGTGCATGATCCTTTCCCGACCTCATTCACTGACGAGGTCCTGGATAATGTAGGCAGCCAAGAAGCATACTTTTTCACTGATGGGTTCTCTGGGTACCATCAAAACAAAATCGCTCCTGAGGATAGAAGCAAGACAACCTTTGCGACTGAATGGGGATGTTTTCAATACACTGTAATGCCTTTTGGGCTAAAGAATGTGCCAACGATATTTTCGCGCGTAGTCATTGCGGCATTCAAAGACTTCATTCGTAAATTTTTGGAGGTATACTTTGCCGATTGGATAGTGTTTGGATTGGTCAAGCACCATGTGGCAAGTATGCGCTTGATGCTAGATACATGTAGGAGATACCAGATTGCGCTCAATCTGAAGAAGTGTTTGTTTTGTGCCCCTTTTGGGATCTTACTAGGTCATGTAGTATGCAGACAAGAATTGATGGTAGACTCCGTGAAGACCGCGGTGATAATCAACTTGGAGGCACCGAGGAGCATGAAACAGTTGCGTGCAACTCTGGGGCATACCAGATACTATAAGAATTTCATCAAGAGCTATGCCCAAATCACCATGCCTATCGAGAAATTATTGAAAAAGGATGCTACATTCTATTGGAATGATGAATGTCAGAAGAGCTTGGATGTGCTGAAAGAGAAAATGGTCACCACACCGATCCTAGTCTTACCAGATTGGAAGAACGATTTCATGTGCACATGGACGCATCATGTATTGCGTTGGGAGTCATACTGACACAAACTAGTGAGGGAGAACTGGATCATCCTATAGTGTTTGCAAGTAGGAATCTCTCTAAAGCGGAGAAAAATTATTCCACGACAGAGCGCGAAGGATTAGCTATGGTGTACGTGCTCCAGAAGTTCAGGCACCATTTGTTGGGTAAACACTTTAAGATGTATACGGATCATTTCACGTTGAAGTTCCTAGTCAACAAGCTTGTGCTGGGGGCAAAAATATGTAAGTGGCTACTGTTGTTCCAGGAGTACGACTTCGAATTTACTGTGAAGCCAGGATGAATGAATGCGGGACTTGATCATCTGTCGCACATTGAAACTGGAGAGGAACCTACTAATTTAGAGGAAGGATTTCCTGACGCACAACTCTTTGCAATGTGCATCACGAACAGTCACTTTGAAGATATTATCCACTTCCTAATGATAGGAATGGCTCCAGAAAGTTATACAAGTCAACAGAAGAAGGAATTGGTAGTGCGCATGATAGACTTTTCTATCATTGCAGGGCACTTGTACAAAATGGGATCAGATGAAATATTGCGACATTATGTGCCTGACTTTGAACAAAGCAGCATCCTCACTGAGGTTCATGGAGGAGGTGCGGGAGGACAATATGCATGGAAAGAAACAACACAGAAGATTCTACGCATTGGGTTGTGTTGGCTGACCCTGCAGAAGGATTCGAAAGCATATTGTAGGGCATGTGATGCATGTCAAAGAACTAGCAGGCCATCGCAGAGGGATGAGCTACCTTTGATACCGTAGGTGACATTACAACCATTCAAAAAATGGTCAATTGACTTTGTGGAACCAATTCAGTGTCAAGGAAAGAAGACGGGTGTGTCGTACATCATCATCGTGACTGAGTATTTGGCCAGACGGGCAGAGGCACAACCTGTGAAGGACTGCACAAGCACAACAGTAGCAAAATTTAGTTTTGAGTATGTCCTGACAAGATTCGGTTGTCCAAAGATTTTGATGAGTGATCGCGGTACGCACTTTCTTAACGAAACAATCAGCGCGTTGGCAGAGGAATTTCAAGTGTATCATCAGACAAGTATGCCTTATCATCTACATGCTAATGGGATGGTGGAAGCATTCAATAAGATACTAGAGAGCGCGTTGGTGAAGGTTCGCAATGCTCAAAGAAATGACTGGGATGTGCTCGTACTTGCGTTGCTATGGGCCTATAGAATGACTTGCAAGAAGCTAACTGGACAAACACCTTTCAGACTCATCTATGACATGGAAGTTGTGATGCCAATGGAATACATTGTACCTATTTTGTGCATAGGAATGGAGGATCGTGAAGCCCTAGAAGAGAGGCTCGTGTGGCTAGCGGAGCTTGAGGAGGACCGATTTATAGCTGGATTTCATCAATAAGTTCAAAGGGAGCACGAAAAGGCATGGCACGATCGAAACATCAAAATGTGCACCTCCAAGGTAAATGATCTGGTCTTGTTATATGACAGTAAGTTTGACAAATTTCTAGGGAAATTTAGGATGCACTGGCTAGGGCCGTATGTCATCAAGGAGATTACTGATGGTGGAGAAGTTTAGCTAGTCAAATTGAATGGAGAACCCTTCTGAGGGAAGGTGAATGGGAGTTGATTGAAGCCATACACCAGTGATCCAGCTAGTTGACTATATGAGGGAAGCACAATCTTAGCACTCTAGGCAGCTGAAAGGAAGCGTAACACTATAAACTACACTACACGAGTCGGAGAGCTGTGCGATTGGGGAACTGTGCGGAACGAAGAAATGTCACAAAGCCCACAAAAGCGTGCAGGTAGCTGCACTACCAAAGGAAAAACCACTCAAGACAATTGAAAAGTGACCGTTAAAGTCATTGTTCATGATTTGACGATGAAAAAACAGCCAAATAGAGTGGGGGCGGCATTTAAGTTGGAATTTATGGACCCGATCTTTGAAAATCTACCACCAATCTAGCATTAATGAACCGATTATGAGGGGGATGGTTGGATTTGAATTCAAAAATGCCTATAAATTACAAAGGGTTTCCCAACGAAAAACACTTGGAATTTTGAGAATTGAGGTGTTGAGCTCTCAAGCGCACATGAACCATGAATACTTTAAAGCTTTGATAGTGAGTTCAGTGTTTGAGAAGTTGTCAAAGGAGACACTGGAGTCGTTGAATAGCATCATGTCGACACCGACTGAGACTGTAAATGTTGGGGAAGTAATGAAAATCGAAGGAGCTATTCCAAAGGTAGCCATGGCAGTTGAGGGAGCTACCCCAGAGGTTGCAACTGGGGAAGTACCCGCTGAAGTACCTAAGTCACCACGGTCGCCCAGGCCGAGGCCTACCCTGACCAAGGAGGGTCTGAAGAATAAGAAAGGAAAGCAGGCCACGACACCGCAGCTGGTGCGCACATCACCTAGAAAGCACCCACAAAAGGATAAGCCCACCACACAGGAAAAGGGCAAGGTGGTTGACCTAGAGCTGGAAGAGGAGGTCAAAGAAATCCCCATGATGATGAGGATATTGTGATGGAAATGGAGGATGTTGAGGTTGAGGGATCTGAACCCATTTCTAAGCTACCTGAGTACATTCCTCCGCGCAGGGGAAAAACGAAGGTCACCCTGCACACACCCTTACTACTAGAGAAAATTGTCTTTGAGAGACCGCGCTAGGGGCGTGTCCCCTTCTAAAATTGGAAGACTAGGATTTCAGCTGACACAGAGCGTTTTCCTCATTTAGCGACAAACCAACTTATGCACCTTGTCTTCCACAAAAACACTGGAGTGACCACTTTGGAGTCGAGGAAGTGGCTGAAAGGTGTGGACAAGGTAGACCTGCTAAACTTGCTATGGGTGTCACATTACAACCGCATTCCCATCACGATGATCATGATCAAGCAACTGTTGTTCTTGGTGCACGATGGGTGTCTATGGTTGGAGGAGTTGATACCCATCACTGACATGCTGATCCATAGGATCAAACGACTGTCGCACTCAGGGGAAAATCTGGCCATGGTGTTTGGTGGAAAAATCGGTGAGCATGCCCTTGCTAAGGCGATGAAGAAAAAATTCAAGCTAGTAAAGAAGTCATGTGGCTATGCCATCACAAGTATCTCTGACCCTGCGGTCAAAGTAGTGACACAAATCTTGGCAAGAAAGGTCATGAGGAAGTGTCGCGCATATGAAGTGTCCGCACTAGTGATAGCCTTAGCGGCCTAGTGTGCGAAGGTCATACAGTTAAACTGGGCACGCTACCTCTGCAATGAGTTCCTCGTGAACTACCGCATGGCGCAGGATCATAGTAAGACATTCCACTATGCATGGCTACTGTTTTCCATAGTCCTGGTTGCGTGGGAGCTACCTAAGGATAGTTGGTTTCCTCTGGTCGCACCAGACCTACCAGAAGAAATGGAGTTCGCTTTGTTGTGGGCTACGAAGGATTCTCAATGGATCAAGGATAGCAAGATCTTCTTGATCTTGATGGAAATGAACATGCATATGGCCATCAACCGCAAGCCACGGTTGTGACCAACAAATTTTGATAAGCTGCATGAGTATGTGCAATTTAAGGCTGACTTCCACCATGTCTCAATACGTGCATGAAAGGACCCTGAATAGAAGTGGCATGACCTGCCATACTTGGCCACAGATGACATGATTGAGACGGTCCTCGACCATTGGCCGACAGATTGGCGCACTACCACAGACTTGACAATGAAATCTAGAAAGTTTGCAGCACAGCGAAAGAAGGAAGAAGCCAAGCTGAAGATGCAGCAGTTGGCTGCGAAGAGAAGAAAGGAGGCCCAGGATAATGCCAAGGCAGAGTGCGCTGTCACAAAGCAGACATGTGGGAAAGCAGAGGAAGAGGAGCACGGCTCTGGCCGAAGTCAGACGTCGCCTTCCCCAGAGATAGAAGAAGAGGACGAACAGACAGAGCATGGAGGAGTGGACTCGAAGACGACTCCATTCCGCATCAAGCACAACAGAGATCCAGAAAAAGTAGGGCCGTGGAAGAATTCCAAGGCTAGCAAGACGTCTCTTGACCCGATCACCCTAACGAAGGGGGATTTGAATGACATAGGTGATACGGTAAGGAATGCCACTGCGAAACTGCTGCAGTAGTTCGAGCAGAAACAACAACAGGCTTTGGGTGCTATCTAGATGGATCTGCGTGAGTTGCAGATCCACACATCATAGATATAGACCAGCATAGCGTCAACCAGTTTGGCGCCTAGCACCTCAAAAGCCACAGGGATGTTGCACACATGGGATCCCTGAGCAATAGTGTTGTCAAATGGATAAACTGACTACAGAGATACAAGTTTACAAGCCCGCTGTCAGCACCCTCAAGGGAGTTGGACTTAATTTGGCCGTGCTTCCCAATGAGGTGCTTCACCTTTTGTAGGGTGGCATGATCGCAGAACTATGGGCCCACGAACAATGCGCGTTACAGGTAATCAATGAGAAGAAGGTCAACAACACCCAGATGGTTGTACAACGAGACTCTCCCATTGACCTCGTGAAAGACCTTATGGACAAGAATCAACGCATGGCTAAGGTCGTGGCTGAGGCATGCAGATTTGTCCCAGAGCTGGACATTCCCGAGGCTGAGCTAACAGATGTGCGGGTTCGGAAACTCGTTGCTAGAGTATGCGACTTACACACCGAATTGGCAAAGGTCCAGTTAGAACTGAACCTCAAAATCGCAGAGTTGCAGTTGAAGGCCTAGCCTTCGACTTCGCTAGAAATCAGAGAACAACGCAAGTCAATTATGAAAGACATCGTAGCAGTAGCAGATAGCGCAGTGAAGGACTGCATGACACTCTTCGAGTAGTCGCTTGAGGTGGTCACCAACCTACAAGAAGACCTCACTATGCAGAGGTTGGAAACAGAAGCACGAGAGCTGCAGCAGCACTATTACGAAGTTAAAGCGACAGTGCGCACTGTCGCCATCACGTAGAGGCTAGCAAAGTTGCAGGAGGCTAAGGCTTTGAAAGAACATGTAGATGCAACTTAGCATAAGGAAGCAGTGCTAAAGAATCGCTTAAAGCCTTGGTTGGACGAGGCCTATTTGATCACGACCACTATTGAAGACAAGTTGGCTATTCTGTAGGAGACTCAACAAAAGATTCAGTCAGACGGCATAGGGCCAGTGACGGAGTAGCTGGTCGAGGAGGTGAAGCAGGCAGCAGTATTGCCGAAGTTGTAGTAGTCCAAGTCCAGCTAGGAGGTCTTCGAAAATAAGATCTCTGCGCCAGCCAAGTGACTCGAGGGTGAGTCACCATGTTTGTGTTTGGGGAATGTTGGGAATCGGTCCCCTGGGGCCATTTTTGGGACTAAAATCCTAAGTTTGGGGCAGAAACCCCAATTGTGTATAAAGGAATGTAAAGTCTCTGCATTTTGTGGCCGTGGAACGCGAAGACATCAAGAGTCAAAAAGGGTTTCCGCCCTTAGTTTAGATAGCTTGTGTTGGCTTTAGAGATCTTCCCTTGGTTCGCGGACCATGGGATTGTATAAAAGGGGAGTCTTAGAAGAGTCTAAGGGGGGAAGTAGAGTTCTAAGTAAGTTTGAGTTCTTGATGAGTCTGTGAAGAGCTAAGAGTGAGAGTCTTAGCGTAGAAAGAGGCTTTGCAGCTGAGTGCGCAGAAGCCTAGGATAGAAATCCGCAGCTGAAAATACTTAATAGAAATATTAAGTATTTTCTCAAAACTTTAATTAAAATTGCAAAAACACAACCAAATAATACACACTCAACACACCTGGATGGCAAGGCAATGTTATAATCCTTGGACAAGCAAGAACTAATAAAATATTAATTCCCATTAGTATAGTTGGAAAGAAGAATTATATGGAACTTTAATGCATGGTCCTATTATCAATGAAGTATTGATTAAAATTACGTTGGGAAGAACAAAGTGCGCAATAAGACTTCAAAATATTGACAAATAAAATATCAAATAAGTGGCATTTGCTATTCCATTTAAATGATTCATTGTTTTTAGAACGAAATATATATTTTTATAATCAACCATCAACTTAAATTGACACTGTATATTGTTATATACACTAGATTCGAAAGATATAATAATCAATGAAAGTTAACTTTCATGTAATGTCATACCACTAATATATTTTTCCAATGCCGATGTGGACTTGCATCATGGTCAACATCATCTATTTATTAGTATGCCATATTAATAATGAGTTTGCCATCACATACATATATATGGAGTAATAATAAATGAAACTTGAGTGTAGAGTGGTGGGGGCCTTGGTTAAGTATGTGGATATAAGGGGTTATATAATCTATGGGGCCCGGTTAGATATGTGGATATAGATTCTATTAGGCCCACTTAGGTATGTGGGCATATATTCTAGTGGGCTGACTTTATGAGAATAGATGGTTTTGAAAATCCCACTTTTTCGAGTCACATCAAACCGTGCAACCTCTCACTAGTTGCGTGAAGATTTCAAATACCTTATATAATGAATTATGTCCTCTCACTAGTTGTTTATTTGTGTTTCTTGTTTTGAGAGAGTCGTAGAAGGATAGATTTATTTGATATCGATGTTGTTTAATACTCATCATACTTCTATATTTCCATAGAAATGTTGTGTTGTACTTTTATTGGAGTTTCTTTTTAGGTTTAAGAGCGTTTTGTTAATTATTCATATTTAGAATTTTATGAAGAGAAATTTTATTCTTATTTAGAATTTTATGAATGGAAATTTTATTCCTATAGTTAGTTAATGATAATGACCTAGTGGGAACATTTTATGTAAGTATAAAATGTTGGTTGAATTGATTTTTATTTTAAAAAAAAACTTTTATGGTTAACATCATAATTTTAGTTTACTTTAATTTTAATTTTAGTTTTTAGTGTTATAGATTATGCATAAAGTTTGAGACCATGGTGTTTTTATTGAGGTTTTTTAAAGTCAAGACTTTATCAATAGTAAGAATGATTTTGGTTGGGGTTTTATAGAATGAATTTTTTACTTTATTTTCAATTTATATTGATTAATTGGCTTATTGTGGTTGACAAAACATGGTTTTTCTATATCTGATGAACACCTCAAGCTACCACTCACACAACTAGCTCAAAACACAATACACTATTGTTTTTAAGCAGTTAAAGCTCTCCACGAAGAAAATAGTCCATGGTCTCAACCGACATGCCACTTGAGACTATATATTAATGCAAAAAAAAATATACACAAGAGTTTCTAACAATCGATCTTCAACAAATGACCATCCATACTCTTTAAACCAATATCATTGACCAATTAGGTGGTAAGCCAAAAATCAATATGGTCATTAGTATCAAGGAGAATATGTATTGTTAGATCGCTTTATCACTAAGAGCATATTGTGATCGTTAGATTATAAAACTACAAATGCAAATTAATTAGTAAAGAAACACACTTTTATGTAAAGATAAATTAGACCAAATTGAACTTAACTGATTCCTAAGTGTCTAAATATTCTAACATACCACCTTAAGAACAACTTGGGATAAGACTAATGGAATTATAAAGGTGACACAATAAAAGAAGGAAGGAGGAATTAGAGTCTATCCCCTCTTGATGACAACTTCTAGAACTCCCAACATAGATTGAAGTTCAGAAAAAAATGTTTTTGTAAGAGACTTTGTGAAAATGTTTGCAAATTCATTATCTATAGATAAAAAGAGCACTTTACAAACATGATCATGAATGATATTTTTGATGAAGTGCATTTGTATCTCAATGTGTTTGTTGTGTTGATGATGAACTAGATATTTGGTAAGTTTTAATGATACTTTGATTGTCACACCAAGGCATGGACAGATGTTGTTGCAAGAATCCAAACTCTGAAAGAATATGTCAAAGAAATAATGTTTCTTGACTTGCATTAACTATTGCTTAGTATTATGCTTCTTTTGAAGAAGGAGCAATAGCCTATTGTTTCTCACACACACAAACGACAAGTTTAGAACCAAGGCTAAAAACATAATCAATAGTAGTATTTTGATCATTAGGTTTGGTGGCCCAATCAAAATTAATGAAACCAACCAATAAAGGAGTTCCAACCTGAACTATAATGTATCCTAAATTGAACTCTACCTTCGATATACTGAAGTATTGTTTTTTCTACTTTTTAATGGCTCTCATGGGGTATTTTCATATATCAAGCAACAAGGCCAATGGAAAAGGAGATACCAGGATGGGTATGAGTTAAATACAAAATGATACTAATCAAATTATGGTAGAAGTGGCATCTACTTTGGTTGTAGTAAAGGTGGCAACAAGTTTGACTCCATACTAGAAGGGAGAAGAGGTTGGTTCATGTTCTTCCATGTGAAAGTGGTGAAAAAATCACATGCACTCTTAGATTGGGAAAGATAAAGTCCTTCCTTGGTTTGCAATATTTAGAGGACAAGGAAATAATGCAAACAATCTAAGTCCATCATTTCAAAATTCTTCTTAAGCATTAGATGGGTTAAAAGTTTAGGATCACTACCAATGAGGATAAGGTCATCGACATAAGGAACAACTATTATAAGATGGTTTCCTACATTCATGATATATACATCAGGCTTGAAATGACATCAAGAAAAGCTCATTTCAGGAATAAATCTATCCATTTTAGCATACCAAACTTTAGGATCTTGTTGAAGACCATAGAGATACTTCTTAAGGAAAAAAACAAGGCTAGTGTCATTTTGAACATAGGTAGAAGGTTGTTTCATGTAGATTTCTTCTTGAATATTCCATGCAAGAAGGTGGAGTTAAATCCATTTGATGAACCTCCCTTCTATGTGAGGAAACAATGGATAGAACAAGGTGGATGAGTTCATATTGTGTATAAGGGAAAAAAATGCATTGCAATGCCTTCAACTTAAGAAAATCCTTTTTCAACTAACTAGGCCTTTTGTCCTTCAATACTTACATTTAATGCATTATTAGAATTATATAACCATTTACATTAAAGAATTATATTCCTTTGAGAAGAGGAACAAGATCCTAAATATTTTTTTTCCATTAAGAAACAATATTCTTCATTCATTGTGGTGTCCCAATTTGGATGGACATAAACATCTACAAATTTTCTGGATCATGTGTCTTTAAGACTTAAGCCAAAAAAAATAAGTTTACTAGAACTACAAACATGCACAATGTTGATTTATATGATCACTAGAGTCTAGCATAATCACTAGCTACTTCTTTTGTTGAATAAAACCACGTCTTGGCATTGGTGCAAGTTCATGTCAATGGATTCAATTGGAGGAAGGTCAGTAGGGAAAGGTGGATTTTCATCATCACTATCATCATATAAAGAGGAAACTAGAATATGATCATTATAAAAGTTGAAAAGAAAATATGAAACAAGTGTCACATGGATCACAGGCCAAAGGTGGCACAAGCTATGAATTGGGCTTGTAAGTCAAGATATATTCATTGAAATTAACCTATCCTCTAATAATTATTTCATTGGAATGAGGTTTAAGAAGTCTATAACATTTTACATCTTCATAATATCTAAGAAAGAATGAACTTCTCACTTGTATTCTATAATTCTTTACTTTTCTCATCATGTTTGTGAGTACATGTTTCACTACCAAATACATGGAAGTGTCTTACATCTACTTTAATTTTAGTCAATATTTCTTTTGGTGTTGTGTTTTTAAAGGCTTTGTGCTAGTGTGATTTACTATGTAATTGGAAAAAATATGGATTATGCATAATAATGAAGATTTAATCCCTTAGATTGGATCATTTAATTTTCCATTTCCTTTAAGGTTCGATTCTTTCTCTCTGCAACAACATTTTGTTGTGGTATCTATGAATCAATATATTTCATTTAAATTCCCTGTGTAGTGTAGTAAGTTGTGAATGTGTTGTTAGCATATTCACCTCCATTATTTGTTCTTAACCTATATTATTGATGTCCAAATTGTTTTTATACAAGGGCCTTGTAAGCCAAAAACATGCCAAAAGATTCACTCCTAATTTTTAAGAAATAAACCCAAGTGCATCTAGATATGTCATTAATGAAAGTAAGAAGTACTTTTACCTAGATAAATGAGGAGAATAAACTAGACCACACAAAAAATCATTATGAAAAAGCTACAAGGTGGTTAGGGCATGTCAAGAGGCACATTTGTCAAAACAATGTTGATGATGTTTGCAAAGAACACAACCAACACAAACACCATTTCTGCAATGAGAGGAATATTTGTCACCATATTTTTCTTACATAGCTACTATAATGAGCGATAGTTTTCTTAGACAAATAAATGATGGAACTAACCCTCCATTTTTTATGTCTGCAAATATTGTGGATGTTACATGTTTCCACACCCCTTTCCCTGAAATGGGTTTGGAATGGATCATAAATTCTCATCAACCAATACATGCCTATCACTCTAAGTTACGGTAGGAAAACACCAATGAATATTTCTATGAAATTTTCCATCATGTGATGATTCCCCTTCACAAGAAGTTCTTTGGTCACCCACCCACTAGAATAACTAAAGAAGTTATACAAGGTTTGAATGGGATTGCAACAAGGTATATAGAGGAAGCCTTTTCTTATATTAGAATCTATGGTTTCCTATCTCCTCCTCACACTCTACCCAGAATTATCCCTAATAGGCTGTTGTGTAGAGAAATTACATACCAAACCATTGCCACAAGTGTAGACCTCCACCTTGCATCCAAATATATTTGGCCTACTTTACCTATACATACTAGTGTTTATGCATTTTACAACATACCTTAGGCTAGATTGGAGGTTGAGGAATTAGAAAAAATTAAATTATCTTATATTGAATTGAAAAAAAATGATCCTATCAATATTTTGTAAGAACACTGCATACACATTGGAGCTAAAAAATATATGCATGATTCCTTTATGATGATATTTCCAAAGGAATTTGAACATTTTAGGAAGTTCTACATGTTGAAATTTGGGAAGCGCTGAGATGAATTTTCCTAAAGGGAAATCCTAAGTCCCAAGAGCAAACCCTTGTTCCCAAAAATAAGAATTACATTTGTCAAAGAAGAAATCAAACTGGTCAAAGGGAAATTCAAGTATTAATATGATCATGGAAAAAATTACGAATGTTCTTGAATAATGTATTTTATTATTTTAAGAAGAAATTTGAAATTCCCTCCAAGTATGCTTATGTCAGTTTAACCCCTTTCACTCCCATTTGATGGCTATAAATAATTCCAAAGTATATTCATATGAAAATATGAAAAAGGATTTGAGATCTCTCTAAGGTTCATATTTTGTGATCTATGGTCTTGCACAAGGGTTTCACATAGATATATATTTTCATTCTCGCATGGGTTTACATAAAGGCATGTTCTCACTTTTAATTCTTGCATAGTGGATCTCACATCTATATATCTCAAGGTTTTGCTTATAATGTCTCTCTTGTTTGAATCATTGTAATGAATTTGCATCATTGTAATGATCATTTGGACTCACATGATCTCATTGTAATGGCTTGCATCCTTGGATTATACTCGTCTATACTCTTTCATATCTATGGATACAAGTCTCTCTCTCTTACCTTCAAGACTATTCTCTCACTTATATTCAGGACTAATCATTGTAATGTAATGATCTCATGGTTCTTAATATAAAATCATTGTAATGGAAATATCACATCTCTGGAACAACATATGATCTCTCTCTATATGACACATGATCTCGCTCTGTTTTGGTCTTTGTGTAGTGACAAATGGTCTCACTCTTAATTGCATATGGTCTCACTCTTAATATAGTCTCACCGTACTAGATCGATCTCTCATCTTTGTATCGTCTCACTATATGATCTTGCTCTGTATGAGCATCAATATATTATAAGGCATCCTCTTTCATTTGTATTATATATGGCATACTATTCCTCCAAGATATGAGCAATGTTGGTATGGACTGGTGGTAACGATTTGTATGGCCCCCAAGTGACCACACTGGATGGTTCGCATAGCCCGCTGGTAATGCCTGGTGGTAATGGTATATATGAACTGCAGTGCCTACATTGTATGGTTCACATGGCCTGGTTGTATGGCCCAGTGTCATGGACGGGTGGTAACTGTTCGTATGGGTAGTAGTGCCCACACTCTATGGTTCACATGTCCCGGTGGTAATGGTTCATATGGCCCACAATGCCCACACTATATGGTTCACATGGACTGATGGTATGGCTCGATGGCATGACCTGGTAGTAATGGTTCATATGTCTCATAGTGCCCACACTATGTGGTTTACATGGCCCGGTGGTATGGCCTAGTGGTATGGCTCAGTGGCTTGGCCCGGTGGTATGGCCTAGTGGCATGGCACAGTGGTATGGCTTGCATGGCATTTTGTATGGCTCACATGGCCTAGTGGTTTGCATTCTTCAAGTTAAGGAACTTAATGATGATGTAATATCCCTAATTTTGTTTTTTCATTTGAGGATATTAATGAAGTTTATTAGGGAGGTGCTAGAATACCACAATTTTGTACTTCGAGTTTTGGAGATGATTTTAGCTTGAGGAGCTTGGGTGAAAAGGCAAGATGGCAACTCATTGGCAGGTGGGGACCACAAGAGAGAGAAAAAGGGAATGTGCACTTGTGGAGCAAGACAGAGAAAAAGAAAAGGGGTGAACTAATGGGAAGTGGGGGAAACCAAGGGAGAGAGAGGCCAACAATGATAAATAGAACAAGGAGGTCTAATTTGGAACATCTTTGATCATTTGACAATTTAACATTAATTATCTTGAGCTGCTTAGCCAAAACAATTGTTTTGTTAGGGACAAGGAATTTCCAAGCTAGAATTCCACCTCTACCTTTGGTGAACTTCGAGTGTAACCCTAGGATATTATTTTAGAACTTAGTGGGGAGAGATCTGCTAGAGTTAGTGTGACACATCATCTCTTTCTTAAGCCAGTTCGAACTTCCAAGAGGACGTAGGGGCAAAATTCATACCACTGAGTTGAGGGAGTTTCAAGGGGAATTTTTGCCAATGAATCTAGGAGAAATTTCATTGAGGTTGGACAAACAATTGTGGATAACTTCAAGGCTAGAAGTTACTACTCTTGAGAGGACCAAACTCACCATTTTAGGGCCTGCACAGAAGAGTTACTGGACTGTAGAATTTGTGGGGATAGATTCATATTATTGGTGACGCATTTTGGAAGAAATTTCACTCATATCTTCCAGAGGAAATTTGCAGGGCAATCCTACAACTAATTGAGAAGGAATTTGTGACATATTCAGTAGTTTGAATTGAAGGGGATGAAAAACTTGTCAAGTAGGGAAAAACACCAAACTTGGGTAGTTTTGGGGAGCCAAAATTAGCCCAAATAATTTTTAGGTTTTGTTAGACTAGCCTCAAGGAGTTGGCTCCTAGTTTTGTAGAATGTTTAGAGTTTTGGTGCCCCAAACAACATAATTACTTGTCAACTAATTGGGAGGAGTGAGCTTAAATTTTGGGTCCTTGGTGGTTGGTAAAATTTTCCCAAACCCTTCTTGGATTTTTCTAGGTTTGTGGTGGAGATCCCAAGATTAATTTGGCAAAATTTTCTGAGCACTTTTGGAGGCTAAAACAAAGGTTTATTCCAACCATGAATTGCAGAAACTCTAAGGCCAACGCTACACATTAAGGAGAAGTATTTCCTTTTCATTCAGGAAACTTTTATTTTCACTTGGGATTGTCTAGCTTGCTTTGTCAAGCCCAAGTGCACACTCTCCATGCATTGTACACACCTCTATATAATATAATGGCTCATTTTTGGCACTGTTCTGGTTCAATTTATGGGATTTTAACTGTTGTCTAAATATTTCTATGCTGCATGTGTATTTTTCTTTATTTATCAATGTTTGGTAAAATTTTCCCAAACCCTTCTTGGGTTTCTCTTGGTTTGTGGTGGAGAACCCAAGATTAATTTGGCAGAATTTTCTGAGCACTTTTGGAGGCTCGAACAAGTGTTTCTTTTAGCTAGCAGTTGCAGAAATTCTAGGGCCGACGTAGTACATTGAGGAGAATTCTTTCCTTTGCATTTTGGAAACATTTATTTTCACTTAGGATTGTGTATCTTGATTTGGCAAGCCCAAGTGCACACACTCCATGCATTGTACACACCTCTATATAATATAATGGCTCATTTTTGGCGTAGTTCTAGTGCAATTTATGGGTTTTTAATTGTTGTCCAAATATTTTTGTGTTGAATTTGTATTTTTATTTGTTTATCATTGTTATTTTTTATGAGCCTCAATATTAAAACAAGAATGTTGCAACTTCCAAGGCTACCAACATTAATTGTCAACCTGGGGTTTGTACAAACTTAAGAGGTATCGACACTATATGTGCAGCATACAATGTGTCATTATTTCACACTTCCATGATGTAATGGAGTGAATTTAATGAAATAAAATCCTAAACTAATTAGATAAATGGAAATGTTACTTTGAAAAGAAATTAATCCTAGGCAATAACAATAATTTGTAATTGAAATCCTAAGAGCATGAATTCAAATAAATAGGCCTAAACTACTTTTTAAAAAGGCATGTCCTAATTGGTGTTTATTCTTCCTCAATCATGGATTTAGATCCTAGGGGTCATGATTCAACCCTAAGGGACAAAAACCAATCTTTTTGAGAAAATATGGGCATGTATATATGTGTTAGAAGAGTGCTACAGGAAGTTACGAATTTGCAACAAAAAGATATAATTCACTGAATGACCAAGAAAATCAAATCGAAATTGGATGGGATAAATTTTTTTATTGAATAGGATGTCTTAGGTCTCCAAGTGGAATCACTCAAAAATACCCCTATTAACACATGCTAAAAAATAGCAAAATATTACTAGTCTAAAATCTAGAAATTCGAGAACTAGTGAGCTAGTTAATATATCAAATGCCTAACCTAAACAAGTGAAAATGAAATGGGGTAAATTTTTTTAATAACTTGAATTTTTTTATGATATAATTCAAGTGGAATCAAATCAATTTAAGCTCATTGGCATGTTCTAAAAAATAGCATAAAATTACTACTATTTGCCACCAAGGACTTCCATAAATTTAGATTTGGGAATAAGCTGTAGAAATTTTGACTAATATGACACTTATTCATAGAGATTATCCTGATTATACACTATTTGCAGAATCATGCATAATACATAACCTCATCTACGTTGATCATCAATTTTGTGGAATTAAGAAACAATCGCATGCGCACATTGAAGCATCAATCACACATATCAACACAGTATATCACGGGGAAAGCATACAACTAAAAACCCCCAACTATCTGTATATTATATTGATTGAGAACATGTAACAATACATAGTACAATACTCCTCATAAGTACTCAGTACTCTCTCCACCTGTTATAAACTAGCTTAGATCTGAATCAATCACTGGCTCAAATCTCCTTCGCTTCTTGTCTGCCTCCACTGTGCAATCCTACATGAGAATAGAATGAAGAATCAGCTCCAAATTTGTATTCCCTTTGCCTATACCACGCAATACTCATTGGAAATACTCAATCCACTGATTGTGCAAATCACATGCACAACTATAGTCACAACTGAAAGCTGTCTTGCCCTTTCACTCACCTCTAACACTTGTCTCCACTGTATTGTCCATGCACTAAGTTAACCGATCTATTCCTCAGTTGATTCATGAGTTAATAATTAGTGAATTAATTAATAATTAATTCACACCACTCATCACTAGTGTATTTGCTAGTTAGACTAAATACAACTAGTTCAACTAAGTCAAACTGAACACAACTCCATCAACTCCTCATTCAACTCCACCAAACTCAATCACTTGAGTTCTAACTAAAGTCCTTCATGCAATAGCTCAACTAACTCATAAGAAAAGCGTATTTTCTTCTGGCAATTGCACGTGCCACATCTGTAGCTCGAACTGAAGTGCTACAAGAGGATAAGATAATGTTTATAGTCTAAATATTACTAAGAGCTAATAATATTCAACTGTTCTATATTTAGACTAGCAGTCTAAAAATAGACTCCACCCATATGTCTAAAAATAAAGGTATATCTATTTTTACCAACATGACCAATCATCCATAAATGGAATCCTGCAACTCATAGACCATGATCCATATGTCTAAAAATAGACTTTGCACCAAAAATAGCCTGCGGGACCACTTAGTGAAGGCAACTTCTTTTCACTAAGCTCCATCATCTTGTTGCATTTTCAACATAAGCAAACTAATCCAAGTAGCTCAATGATTACTATGACCCTCCAAATATATTCCAAGGATTAAATCATGCTTTTGATCCTGAAAAAGAACTTACTTCAACCATTTATCCCAATCCTACAACAATAAATCATCAATATTAAATGTAGAAATAGGAAAAAACAAGAACAAGAGATGCATGTGAATAAGAAGTGAAAAGAATAAAAGTAACTTAAACAAAAGGGCTATGTGGCTCCTGGGATGGCCAAGCCCAAGGAAATGCAGAGTCCTATGAAGGAGACCAATATTTAGAAGTTAATCATGGCACCAATATTCATTATTTCCATCAATACAATTACATTGCTATAAGAAATGAAAGTGGAGCTGCAAAAATACAAGTTTTCTCCACAAGAGGACTAAAAAAACCAACCCCTAGAGGAAAATTCGAATTGGTACTTATAAAAAATGATTAGGAAGCATTCTCCATGAAAGGAGGAAGCTTTCCCCTCCAAAATACCTCAAATAGTGGATCTAGTTCCCAGCACTAGGAATTTGCATTAAATGATAGGGAACACATTCCTATATTTTATCAATCATTGGAGCTCTAGAATTTGTGCAACAATTTTAGAACGTCTTGTTGATTTGTTATCCAATATTGATCCTCCTGTAGTAGGGAGAAAGTCCCTAAATTATATCCCCCAACAAATCTTCATAATCTGCCCAATATTCTCACAATATTCCACAAAATAACTAATATTAGGGACAAATATGCAATTATCCATAAACCTTCCTAATGAACATATTAAAGTTAAAAATGCATTATCTAATGCAAAAAGAGAGGTTTAATGTGTTGGAGGATGGTCAAATGTGCCATAGGTTATGTCTAATTTAGAGGCCCATCATAACCCCGTGTTGAAATTGTTGCTTATCCTCTGAGAAACTTAGTGACCTCATTGTGCCTCATTCATGGCCCTCGTGGCCTCCCTGATTTATTTTATAGTTGTCCAACACTTTCCTGTATCAACTTTCTGCCTTCTTATAGCAGGGAATATTCTTCTTTTAGTTGTTTAGTCATGGCCCCCCTGGTACTTGGCTTCTTATGAGAGGCTTGGGGCTCCTTTATTTTGGATTGGAGGGAGGTTATCTCTTCGGTTTTCTTTGTATCCTCCTTTTATCATTTGTTTTGATTTTTTTTTAGGAACTTTATCTTATGTTTCAACAATTACTTTTCTTTTCCACCTTCTTCTTCTTTTGTAGATCCATCCCTGACTATCTCCTTAAGTCCAAAAAATATTCTTTATCCATGTCAACAACATTTGTCCATGTCTTCTCAAGGTTTGTGCAAGGGAACCCTACTGCCGATTGTCAATTTTAGAGCACTCATCATTTCATCTTATGGCAAGATGAGGAGTGTTTCTTATTGATGAGTGAGGTTAAGAATGGTATGCCAATTTCAAAACAAGTTTATTCTCCCATCATAATTCTCATCTTCACAAGACAACTCCACACTTCAAATTTTTATGGCTCTACTACCAAATGTCTAGTGGAGGAATTTTGCAAAAATTCACAAAATATTTATTTGTAATAGGTGATAGATCAAGTACTTACACCTTTCTTGCAGTCTCCTTCAAATTTCTAGGGCTTTACGTCTAGTGATTCTCAAGATAGGGCCCATTTTTTCCTCTTGGGACAATATTGTAGTAGACAAGATGTCTCCTATAACAACCTTACTTTTTCATGTAGTAGGTCCATTTCCTCCTATAGAAAATAAATTTGTGCCTTAAGATTCTTAGTTATGGTTTCTCTATTGGTTGGTGATCTAAAATGGAGCAAATTAGTAATGCTGTGTTAATTCCCCATTTAGAATAAAACCCAAGATGCTTATGATTTTCTTATCAAGTGCTTAAGGATTAACTATTTTTTCTTAAGTAATTGATTCCCATGAGAGTTTATTATGTAAATGTTATAAACAATATAACATAAAACATATGCTGAATAACAGCAAAATAATAGCAAAGAACATCAAAATACAACACACAACACAAAAAATTGATGAGGAGTTCACCCCTCCTAGGCTACGTCTCCTTGTTCCAACTTCCAATGCTTCGGTCTCTCTATTATTCTCATAATTACAAGAAAAGTGTTTTTACAATGCTCAAATGCCTTTAAAACTTGTCTCAATGTGTTCAGAATAGCCAAAACTACTAGAATTGACTCTTTTTGCGCCTAATTTGGATAGGAACTAAAGAAGTTATGACCTCTCCCAATTCTCCCACAATTTGCTCAACAAAGTCCCCTTTTCCAACCACTAACCATCAAATTCGGCCTAATATCTACCAAATTTGCCACATTTTGGCCATCATAACCATACTTCCCCACGGGTTCAGAAATCGCAATCGGAAAGGACCAAAACCCATATACTGCAGCATCGGTGGAACCGACGGGGGATATAAACTGTAACATATAAAAATATCGCATGCGGGCAGTCTATCGGAAATCACAATTAGTGATTATTACTACTACTATATCGCAAACGCCAACCATTTTATGCAATTGTGATATGCGATAAATCACATTGCAACCTGTCTTCTTCGGTACCGATTCTGTAATACTCGTCCACCTTCGATTTCTGATATACGATATCGCAATTGCAAATCGACGCTGTTGGGGGGCGATTCTTAACCTGCGTCCTATGTTTTTCCCCAATATGCGATATGCGGGACCCAGTGGCAACTTGCCACTTGTTGCTTCCCCACTTGCTGGGACTCTAGACATCAACACAAAGTGTTGGCACGATGTCCTCCTAGACAATTCTTCATTCGCAAAGCCTCAACAGATCTCTTCCAATCTCTTATCATCAATACAAATCAACAATGTTTACTAAACCAAGCATGCTTCTCAACTACTCAAACTTCTTGTTAGGAAGAGCCTTTGTTAGTATGTCTGCTACTAGTTCATCTTTCGAGACTCGAGACATACTCCAACTTCACGATCCCATCTTGCACTAGGGTCCTAATGAAGTGGAACTTTTTTTCATGTCATCTAATCATGCCACATGTCCAAGTCAAACCTGAACTTTGACTTGCTCTAACTTCTGCATATGAGCGCGGATTTGAGTGTCATTCACACTGTTAGATTCATAATGATGATTTCTTCGATATGAAGCTAAGCTTATGAAGATTCTAATGCTGCGGTTTTTGAGCGTAAACTTGAGCACCTAATCTCTCCTCCCCACTGGAAGCCTTTTGGACCCCAAAAGGATCATTTCAATTGTTCAACAGGTGAGGTTACAGTTCCCTCACCTTCCCCTCTTCAATCCATTTTTCCTTTGAGACCCACTCGAAGATAATCAATATTTCCCCTTATTAATGACCTCGTTCTACTGCCAAGTATGGTGTCTTGTTGAAGCTCATCAAGAAATTCTGGAGAAAAACCTTCAATTGATGGAATCTATACACTTTCTCCTTTATCTCCAATCAAAGGAGGCTCATGCAATCTCAAATTTTCAACATTAACAATGGAATAAATTTTCATATATGAAGGCAAATCAAGCTTGAATGAATTATTACCAATATTTTCTAGAATTTTAAATGGACCATAACGGATTGGTTTCAGCTTTTTACCTTCACCTTGAAGCCTTTCCTTACTAATGTAAATCCAAACTTCCTCGCCTACTTGAAATTGATGATCCACACGATACTTATCATGCCTTGCCTTATACTTGCCTTGACTCATTTCTAGTTATTCTTGAACTGTTTGGTGAATCAACTGAATTTGCTTAATGAATTTATTTTCTTTGTCTATGTCGCTATGTCCATCTACAGCTACATCTTTCTCAAAGATGAAATCCAAAGGTGATTTAGGAAAATAAAAAAGAGATGCCTCAAAAGGTGAAGTTAGAGTAGAGGAGTGTTTTGCTCGGTTGTAAACATGTTGAATATAATGCAACTATTCATCCCACAACTTAGGATGTTTGCTGAAATATCCTCTTAGAAAATGAATAATTGTCATGTTAACCACTTCAATTTGACCATCTATTTTCAGATGGTAGGATGTACTTTTCTTCAACTTGGTGTCCATCAATTTCCATAAGTTTGGCCAAAAATTCCCAAAAAAACGAGAATCACAATCACTTACAATAAAATTAGGTAATCCAAAATGAACTCATACATTTTGAAAGAAAAATTGAGTTGTTTGTTCAGCTGTAATTTTTTTTTTACAAAGCATTAATATGCACATATTTCTGAACCTATCCACAACTACGTACAAATAATCATGACCTTTTCTTGATAAAGGAATACCTCCTACAAAATCCATAGAAACACTCTCCCATGGACGTGCAGGCACTAGAAGTGGTGTGTACAATCCTAGTTTCCTATTACTAGGCTTACTGACTAGACATAATGAACAACCTCTAATAAAATGTGACACACTTTCAAGCATGCGAGGCTAGTAAAAATAACTCTAAAGATTTGCCACTATTTTACTTGCATCGAAATGTCCAACAATAAGAGAAGCACGCGCTTCCCTTGTGACATTTACTCTCTCTCCCTGTGGAACACAAAGTTTTCCCAAATGATACAACGTATTATCATGTACATGATAGTCTAATTCCTCAACTTGGTGGCCTTGACTCAAGTTTGAATATACCTCTTGAAATTTAGCATCATGTGTGTATTGTTCATCATAACTTTCAGGAAAAACATAATGATTCTAGAGTAAAATGTCTACATTAACAAACGGTCTAGTAAGCATATCAACAACTCTATTATAAATACCTTTCTTGTATCTGATTATCAAGTGGAATTTCTATAAGAATCCCATCCAACAAAAGTGCCTTGATTGCTGCAATTTTGTTTGAGATTACAGATATTGCAAAGGTTGATGATCAATGTGAATAATGGTTTCTTTTCCCATTAAGTAATGCTTCCCTTTCTTCACACTTTGCACCAATGCATAAAGATCTTTATCATATGTAGGATAGTTAATAAGAACACCATTAAAAATATCAGAATGAAATGAAATGGGATTACCATGCTGTAAAAGAATTGCACCCATGGCGTAGTCACTTGTATTTGTTTTTATTTCAAATGGTTGTTTCAAATCCGACAATGCTAAAAATGGGGTTGAACTAACCTTTTTTTTAAGGCATCAAATGCTTTTTGTTGTTTGTCTCCCCACTGGAAAATGACCTTCATGTTGGTCAAAGCATGTAGTGGAGTTTCTATGGAAGATAAATTGGCAATGAACTTCCTCCAGTACTACATTGCTCCCAGAAAAATCCTTACTTCTATGGCTGATTTGAGTATTGGCCAATTCACAATGACTGAAACTTTAGAGGGATCATCTCACCTCATCCAACTATGTGGCCCAAATACACTAAGGAAGTTTTCCCGAATTCACATTTAGACATCTTTAGAAATAACTATTCTATTTTCAAGACATCCAACACTTCCCTGCCATGCTTGACATGCTCTTCTTGTGATTTGTTGATTATCAAAATATCATCTAAATAGACAATTATAAAATCGTCAAGAAAGAATCATAAAACATCATTCATAACTCTCATGAATGTAACTAGAGTGTTGCAAAGACCGAAAGGCATAACCATCCACTCAAACAATCTTTGTTTGGTTTTAAAAGCAGTCTTCCAAATATCCTCCTTAGATATTCTAACTTGATGACATCCACTTCTCAAATTTAATTTAGTGAAATATTTTGCATTCTTCAACTGATCTAGCAAATCATCTATTATGGGCAGTGGGTATAGATTCTTTATGGTAATTTTATTCAAATCTCGATAATCTACACACATGTGCCAAGTTCCATATTTCTTGGGTACCAAAACAATTGGTGAACCACATGGCGAAGTAGAGGGACGACTTACAAATTTATCTAACAATTCTTGGACTTGTTTCTTAATTTCTAAAAATTTTAGAATTGACATTCGATACATACCAATATTTGGAGCTAGATAGTCTTGTTGTAGCTAAATTTCGTGTTGAATTCCCCTTTTTAGTGGCAATCCCTTTGGTTCTTGAAACACATCTCCATATTGATTGACCACATTAACCAATTCGACTTTCAACTTCACATCACAGCCTGCAATGGATTCACGCTCTATGTAATTCTTCTGCTTGATCATAAGGAGCACGAGATTCTTGGTGGAATTGACTAGTCGCTTTATTTTTCATGCACTTGCTAAAGACAGAGTAAGCTTCTACGATGGGATCTCACAATATAATCTACTCCATGTTTGAACAAGTGATATTTGTTCTCAAATTTATGGAAAATGGTTTTCCAGTCATACAGATACAGGCTTCCAAACACAATTCCATAAATATCTAGTGGCACTACATCTAATTCAACTTCATCAATGAAATTGATAGTAATAGCAAACCTAAAAACGCATTTCCTTGTGACTTAAAGATTTGCATCCTTGGTTATCGAACCCAACGGATACGGTTTATGATGAGGCACGGTTTCCAGATTCAACTTCTTGACCAAGTCTGTAGAAATTAAATTTGTCTGGTCGGATCCATTGTCAAACAATGTATCAATCTTGGTGTGTTTGGAAATAACTCTTATATGGAACAACTCAATTCAGTTTTCTTCATTTGAAGCATTGTTGGAGTTATTTGTTGCGTTGGTGCTTGCCATGGCTTCCTCTTTGCTTGTTTTTTCCACAGCTCTTCTTCAGTGACTGTGGTTGCAATCTTTGTTTCATCACCTAAGTTAGAACCCATGTCTTGTTGTATAGCAACGTTTGTCTTATGTTTCCCTTTATTGTTAAATTTCTTTAGTCTTAATTCAGGATAAAGCTTCCAGCAATGCACTTCATCATGGCCCTCCTTGGAACAATTCTTGCACACAGGTTTCTCCCCTTCTTTCTTAACAAAAGCATTTTTCTTCTACTTTCCTTTAGATTTATTTCATTTTTCACCACTTTAGAATGGCTTCTTCTTACCCTCTTCTTGTGCATTTTTCCCTCTTGCTTCGACGTGTGTAGCTTAAACATAGACCTCATCAAGATTCATGGGATTCAACATAAGAATGGTGTGTCAAAGATAGCTATGCAAACCTCCTATGTATTTCAGCAAAGTATCTTGTGACTGCAAGTTACTCCTAGCATAAGAGTTCTTCTCCTAAACTCATGAGTATACTATTACACATTTTGGCCTTTTAACTGTCTGAAATTTTTCCAATTCATAATAGATTTTTGCATATGAGCTAAAGGACATAATTGTCTTTTTATAGCATCAGTGAAATCAAACCAAGTAATAGAGATCTTACCATGTTTTTTAATCTCCTCTTGGGTCTTCGATTCCCACCATACAAGAGATGCACCCTCCATTCTCAAGGAAGCTAATTGAATATTTATGTCATCCTCTTGAAGGTTTTTAATTCTACAATAGACCCCCAACTCACGAATCCAATTATCAAGCTTCTCTGCATTCAATTCACCATTATACATTAGCAACTCGAATTTAACATCAAATTTTAGAAAAGGTGATATACCAGTTCCTTTTGAAGAATGATGATGAGTATGAGTAAGGGTTGTATTAGTGGAAGAGTGTGAAGATGCTTGTGAAGAATAATATGAAGAAGATGGTGGAGAGGGTGGAGGTTTGTCTCCATTCCCATTACCTCCTTTTCCATGACCTCCTCCTGAAGAGCCTTCTCCTTTGGGAGGTTTGGAACTTTCTCCTTGCAATATTTTATTCCTCTCTTGATATAGGTCCTTCACCATCTATGTCATATCAAAGAAAGCCTTTCTAAAGGTCTTCTCATCTTTTGTCACGTTTGTATGTTCTCCTTCTTGAGTCATGATCTCTGGAGTCTCAACTGCAACTTGAGGCTAAACTTGTGTTGGAGATTTTGGCAACCTTTCTCTTCTTCCCCTTGACCCAACTTCAGGGCTTCCAACCAGCTTTCCTTCACCTTTTTTGAGTTTTAACCTTGTAAGCATGCCATAAACTTGCAAACAATTAAATCCTTCTTTCACAAAGAAAATATAGTAAGAAAAAACCAATGCTATTATACCAACTTGATCTGAAATGGAGCAGATTAGTAATGTTGTGCTAATTCCCCATTCAAAATAAAACCCAAGATGCTTATCATTTTCTTATCAAGTGCTTAAGTATTAACTATTTTTTCTTAATTAACGGATTCCCATGAGAGTTTATTAATAAAATTTTATAAACAATTTAACATAAAACATATGTTGAATAAAAACAAAATAACAACAAAGAACATCAAAATACAACACACAACATAGAGATTTGATGAGGAGTTCACCCCTCCTGGGCTACATCACCTTGGTCCATCTTCCAATTCTTGGGCCTCTCTATTATGCTCAAAATTACAACAAAAGTGTGTTTACAATGCTCAAATGCCTCTGAAACCTGTCTCAATGAGTTTAGAATAGCCAAAATTGCTAGAATTAACTCTTTTTACACCTAATTTGGATAATAACTAAACAAGTTATGACCTCTCCTAGTTCTCCCACATTTTTCTCAACAAAGTCCCCTTTTCTGGACACTAACCATCAAATTTGACCTAAAATCTGCCAAATTTGCCACATTTCAGCCACTGGAGCCATACTCCCTGCGGTTTCGGAAATCGCAATCGACATAGACCAAAACCCATATACTGCAGCATTAGTGGACCCGACGGGGATATAAACTACAACATATAAAAATATCACGTTCAAGCAATGTATCAGAAATCACAATCGGCAATTACTGCCAGAACCACACCACAAACACCAACCATTTTTTGCAATTGCGATATGTGATAAATCACATCGCAACCTGTCTTCACCCGGCTTGATTTTGTAATACTCATCCACCTCCAATTTGAGATATGGGATATCATAATCACAAATCGGCGCTGTTGGGGGCGATTCTTAACCTATGTCCTCTATTTTTCCCCAATATGCGATATGCGAGACCCAGTGGCAATCTGCCACTTGGCACTTCCCCATTTGCTAGGAATTTTGCCATGTCATTCAATCCTACCACGTGTCCAAGTCAAACCTGAACTTTGACTTGCTCTAACTTCTACATATGAGCTCAAATTTGAGTGTCATTCACATCATTGGATTTAGAATGACAAGCTCTTCGATATGAAGCTAAGCTTATCAAGATTCTGACAGTTTGACTTTTGAGCATAAACTTGAGCACCTGATCAGTTGGCCTCCTCACAATTGTCAAAATTTGTTGCCCTCCTATTAAATCCTCCACCTATTTCTCCTAATGCTCCTTCTCTGGGTTTTATGTTTTTCTTGTTCCTATGTATATCTTCTCTGCCCCTCATGGTATTTGACTATTGTTGTAGCTATGTGTGCATGTCCTTTATTGTTGCCCATGGTGCCACTGTTACTGTTGGAGATTCCTACTTGGAGTGGCAAAGTGCCTCATGAGTTGGTATCACCCCCTCTACTTGATGGGAAAGGAAAGAAATAGGATTATGGCTTGTTGTAATGGTTGCATAGGCTACTACAGGAGGAGGTTTTCTTCCTATAACAATCCTTCCTTCTCTTCCAAGGTCTTTTAACTGTATGGGAGTGATGAGAAAGGATGTAGAGGGTTTGCAGGATGATGCTAGGGCTCAGAGGGAGTAGTGTAGGTTTGTGATAATGGAGAGGATGTGTTTTGTGTGTTTTTTCAAGAAATTCTTAGGGTGAGACAGAGTGTAGGGTTTGTTCTTTAAAAATATTATTTTTTCTTCTCGGAGTGCTTTGGTAACTTTCCTTCTGCACAAATTTCCTCTTTTAAGCATTGTTCCCACTCCTCGTAATCATTACCCTTCTTAATTCGGATTTTACACGTTCATGAGTGATGATTTAGCTTCACTTAACTAGTTAATGGTGGCTGATACTTTTGACCCATAGCTTATAAAACCTCATATCTCATATATTGACAACAAATTTCCATCTATAATACGCTCAAGAGAAGAGGTGAAGAATATTGCATACCTGTACCTACCTAATGTCAAGATGATGTAGATGCATGCATGTTGTTGTGGGGCTTCATATCATGATGGGTTGAAGGAGAGGCATGCATGTTTCTACTAAGTTGATGATCAATCCATGCTTGTCTAGAGGTGAAAATTTTCTTTGCTTGCTTCTACACAAGTCTTCATAGCTTGTTGATTGTTTGACTGATAAGGTTGTTGTGTATCTCTTCTGAACCGGATTGCATCTTGACTAATGATGTTCTTGTGTGTGTGTGTGCAGGTTTTTCCCTCATGAATGGGTTGCATCTTCTGGTGGAATGCCTTCCCAAGGATGATGTGTCCCTTCCTGATTGCACACATGGATTCATCATGCTTCTTTTGTTGGGAAAAAAATATCTCATTGATTTCTATTGTGACTACACAGGTTGCTACAAGAGGAGTTTCTTCCTGTAGAAGCCTTTGACCCTTTCTTCTAGTCCTCAGTCGGCATGGTGGTGTAGAGGGGAGTGATTAAAATCCATCTAGATAGGGTTAGATTCATGATGAGGTAATGTGAAGAATGGAAAAATGGAGAACAATGCTCTCTGTGTGTTTTTTAGGCAGGTTAGAGTAAACATTTTTGAGAAAGTATAGGTGAAATGGAGTGGATGAGTGATGAAAGTGGTATCAGGGAACCTCTCTCAACCTTCTCTAAAAAATACATGACCTTTTGAACCCCTTCTCTAGTCAAATTGTCTCTTGTAGCTTCTTCTCGGCCATCCTGTAGCAATTCTGAACTTCTTGTAGCATTTGAGGACAACTTCCTATAGCAAACATGTTTTATGCATATCTCTCAAATGGTAGACTGGATTGACCTAAAATTCGGTGAGCATGTTTCCATCATCCCTATGCATCTACCCATTAAAAATATTGGCCAGCGGCTACACGAATTGCGAGAAAATTTTTAAATGGTTGTAGGTGATGGAGGTTGATTTCTTGAAACATGTGCACTAGACTTTGTTGAAATTTCTTGGGCATGTTAACATCATCCATATGCATCTCCGCATGGAACAACTCAGAAAATGGATGCATGGATATTGAGAAACATTAAAAATGGTTGTAGGTGATGAAGGTCAATTTCTCGAAAAGTGTGCACCGGAATTTACTCAAATTGCTTGTGCATGTTACCATCATCCATATGCATCTCCCCCTAAAACAAATCGGCAAATGGATGCATATTTTTCAAGATATGATAAAAATGATTTTCTGCTCTCTGTATTTTGACTTCCTGTAGCAAAACAAAGCCTTCCTATAGCATTTTAGTACAACAATGAAAATGAATGGGAAAAGCTTAGGAATGATGGGTGGATGGTGGAAATAGATGATGGTGATGGATTGGCATGGCCTTGGTCCTGTTGTAGCATCTGAGCAAAGGAGGAGAAAGTATAAGTTTGACTTCCTTTGACTAGAATTTTGACCAACTTTTTCTTTTGGTGCCAACTTGTTCTTGTTGCTTGTAGAGGTTGGAGAGCACTTGTATTAATCAAAGAGATACATGGAGCAAAGGATTTTTATTTTTTTCCATGTTTTCAATTTTTATTTTTTTTCTTTTAGGCCTACTAATTACCTCAGTAAGGTTTTCAACTAGTAGGTCTTCCTAGGGACCTCAAAGGAGGTTTTCACCTATGATCTTTTCTTTTTCTTTTTTTTTTTTATCTTTTTTCCAACCCATTGACAACCTCATAGAGGTTTTCAATCAATGAGCCAATATTAGGTGCCTCAAAGGAGGTTTTCACTTGAGATTTTATTTTTTTCTCTTATTTTTTATTTTTTCTATATTACTCTACTTGAAAAAATCAAAATCATTTTCAAGTCTGGGAATACTTCCAATGAAGCCACTTGCATAACTGGATGACAAAGAAAATCATGTGTAGGCTTGAAACATATTCTTTGACATGTACTTGGATGTAAGAGTCTGAATTCTTTGACTGAAATGAGATTAGGAATTGTTGAAGAAGAGAGTGTTGTTGCAACTTAACAATTTTTTGGAACCATATTTCAATATAGTTGTGATGCCCCTGGTCCACTTGCTGATTTGGATCATCTTGGATGTCTTTTTCTTCCATGAAATTCAAATCTTCTTCTTTTTGTTGATTATTCTCTTGAACACATAGAGAATCTAATGGTGAACATGATGTAACTTCCTTAATCTTTGATTCTGATTTATGCTCGTCATCAAGTATCCCATGATTCTTTAGTCTTCTCATTTGAATCTTATTTTTTTGAATGTTGTCCTTCAATCAATTATCCCATGATTCTTTAGTCTTCTCATTTGAATCTTACTTTTTTGAATGTTGTCCTTCAATGACATCAAGAGAATCCCTTTTTTCCAATACTCTTCCTGAGCTAATATGAATACCATTTAGATCAAGAGGAGATATTTGGAAGTGTTGTACCTCAGCATTGTAAGTGGACTGAGTTACTTCCTTGTATGGGTTTGGGAATGGTGGTACAGGTTGTTGAGTGGGAGTTGATCTTTGAGATGGAAGTGGTTTGGGTTGTGGTGTAGGTGGAGGTTGATGGTAGGGATAACATGGAATTGGGTATGGAGGATATTGAGGAAAATATTGAGGATATTGTGGATGGCTCCCATAAGTCCCTTTCCAACCTTGTTGCCAATATTGGTTTTGGGGTTGATGTTGTCAAGGTTTCCAAGGAAAGGGTGTGTTCCAATTACTTTTATATGGATGTGCATAAACCTTGAAATTGTGAATTAGGCTCTTGCATCATACCGACTTGACTAGGTTGCCATGGTCCTCTTGGAGCTACATAACATAGTTGCTTTGGTGATTGACTTGCTCCATTGTCCTCTTGGTAAACTTCCTTCAACCTTGATAACGATGGGTAATATTTAACAACATGTGATTCTGCATGGACAACACAAATATCAACATCTTCTTTTTCCTCATCTTGCATTCTTATCATTTCTAATTGTTTGCTTAGATTGCTAAGAATTTACGTTTTAAAGTCATCAAACAAATTTCCAAGTTTAGCTTGACTTATTGACCTTGATGTTGATTTACTTACTCTTGCCTTTCCTCTTGATATGTGTTTGCATGTTTCACAAATTTCTTCAAATGATAACTAGTATACATCACCTTTACTCATGAGATCAAGGAGATCATCCACTCATCCCTAATTGTTCTAAGTAAGAGGGTTTTTAGTGTGCTAGACCCTAAATGATTTAATTTTTCCCTCTTAACATTACACATGAACCTCTCTATTAGATCCTCAAGGCTCTCATATTCTTTTTTATTCATTCTAAAGATTTCTTCTTCAAGATCATGATCTTTATATTTTTCTAGAAATATATTTTGCATATCATTCCATGATATTATTGAATTAGTCCCTAAACTCATGAACCATTTAAGAGCTCTATCCTTCAATGTTGCCAAAAACAATCTCAATTTTTGAGTGCTTAATAAGTAACCATAAGATATACAAACAATTTCAAATTCAAAGAGAAATTTTTCTAGATCCTCTAACCTTATACGATGAAATTTTGGAATAAACTATGGATGGATGTTATTCATGTGCACACTAACATCAGTATATTGAATGGGAAATCCAAGAGTATCTTCCTCATTGTCATCATCTCCATCCATTTATCCTATCTTCTTTGTCACCTCTTTTTATTCTACCTACAAAAATGAATGGTGATGTGGTTCTTACTACACCATGTGATCAAATGGGGGGTTTGGTGTTGGAGAAGTATTTTTTATTTTTTATTTTTTTTAATAAGAATGCTAATGCAATGCAATTTTCTATTTTTGAAATGAAATATGCTTAATGCAAATCTTTTTTGTTTTTGCATAAAGTAAAATAAAGGAATCAACTAGGGAATAAAAAGATCCATACTTTAACACTTCCCCGACAACAACTCCAAAAAGTGATGAGCCTCGGTATTGCAACAATAATGTTGCAACTCCCAAGGCTACCAACTTTAATTATCAGCCCAGGGTTCGTACAAACTTAAGAGGTATCAACACTATATGTGCAACATACAATGTGTCATTCCTTCGCTGTCATGATGTAATGGAGTGAATTTAATGAAATCAAATACGAAACTAACTTGATAAATGGAAATGTTTCTTTGAAAAGAAATTAAGCCTAGGCAAGAACAACAATTTGTAATTTAAATCCTAAGAGCACGAATTCAAATAAATATCCCTAATCTACTTTTTAAAAAGGCATGTACTAATTGGTGTTTATTCTTCCTCAATCATGGATTTATATCCTAAACCCTAAGGGACAAAAACAAAGTTTTTGAGAAAATATGGGCAAGTATATACATGCTAGAAGAGTGCTACAAGAAGTTACAAGTGCTGCTACAGGAAGTTACAAATTTTCTACAAGAAGATATAATTCACCGAATGACCAAGCAAATCAAATCCAAATTGGATGGGATAATTTTTTATTATTGAATAAGATGTATTAGGTCTCCATTCCAAATTGAATCACTCAAGAATACCCCTATTAACACATCCTAAAAAATAGCAGAAAATTACTAGTCTAAAATCTAGAAATTCGAGAACTAGTAAGATAGTTAATCTATCAAATGCCTAACCTAAACAAGTGAAAATGCAATGGGGTAAATTTTTTTATTAACTTGAATTTTTTATGATCTAATTTAAGTGAAAACAATGCAATTGAATCTCATTATCATTTTCTAAAAAATAGAAGAAAATTACTACCATTTGCCACAAGGGACTTCCAGAAATTTAAATTTGGGAATAAGCAAACTAATCCAAGTAGCTCAATGATTACTATGACCTTCCAAAGTTGTTCCAAGGATTAATTCATGCTTGTGATCCTGAGAAAGAACTTAGTTCAACCACTTATCTCAATCCTACAACAAGAATCATCAATACTAAATGTATAAATAGGAAAAAAAAATAAGAACAAGAGATGCATGTGAATAAGAAGTGAAAAGAAGAAAAGTAACTCATACAAAAGGGCTATAAGGCTCCTAGGATGGACAAGCCCAAGGAAAATCAGAGTCCTATGAAGGATACCAAGATTTAGAAGCTGAACATGGCACCAGTCTTCATTATTTCCATCAATACAATTACATCCCTGTAAGAAATAAAAGTGGAGCTACAAAAATACAAGTTTTCTCCACAAGAGGACTAAAAAAAACCAACCCCTAGAGGAAAATTCAAATTGGTACTTATAAAAAATGATTAGGAAGCATTCTCCATGAAAGGAGGAATCTCTCCCCTCAAAAATCCCTCAAATAGTGTATCTGGTTCCCAACACTAGGAATCTGCATTCAATGACAAGGAACACATTCCTAGATTTTCTCAATCATTAGAGCTCTAGAATTTACGAAAGAATTTTAGAATATCTTGTTGATTTATTATCCAATATTGATCCTCATGTAGTAGGGAGCAAGTCCCTAAATTATCTCCTCCTCCAAATCTTCCTAATCTGCCCAATATTCTCACAATATTCGACAAAAATAAATAATATTAGGCACAAATATGAAATTATCTATAAACCTTTCTAATGAACATAATAAAGTTAAAAATATGTTATCTAATGCAAAAAGAGAGGTTTATTGTGCTGAAGGATGGTCATATGGGCCTTAATTTATGTCTAATTTAGAGGTCCATCAATTTCCAAGTGATGACAAGACTAAAATAAAAGGCTAAGAAATCATGGGATCCAAAGAAAGATTAAAATCAAACAACATGGCAGTAACCTTGAATGAGGTGATTACGATGAAAAAAATGTTGATTGATGTAGGGGAGAAATTAATTCACACGACAATTGGGAATCATGACCATTCTCAATTATACAACAAATCCACTATGCCCAAAATTATGGATAATGCATCAAGATGGCATGACATGATTGCAACTGCTGTGGAGTTATTGGCAACCAATTGGAGGGCATACCAATCATTGGGACATGAAATTCAGGTGTCCCTCTCTCTTTGGGAGTTTTGTGAATTAAGATATGTGCATAAATCAGTGAGAATTTAATGGAATTATGTAATGATGATGAGGAGTATCAGGGAAAAAAATGAAAAGGTGGTTAAAGGGGCCATGGTTGGAAAGGTGAAAATTGAGCATATACTCGTTGATGAGATGCCAACTGTTGATGAGGTAGCCATGAATGCAACTTATTTTTTAGGTGATAGTATCGTGCCATAGGTTGATGAGGCATTGGGAGACATTTCCACCATTGATGAGGATCTGATAGGTACGAAGGCATTCAGGTCTGTGATAGAGCTTCACGACGATAACCACCTAAAACTGACTGGTGATAAATTTTTTCATGTTTAGTTATCTATGGAGGAACATTTGGATTCTCATGTTGAGCCCAAGATGGAGGAGGACGAGTAGTAACCTTTTGGGCCAACCACCGATTTAGATAAAACAAATGCATGGACTGCCAGTAGAATTGTAGTACTTCCAGATAGTGGATCTCTTTGGATTCAGATAGATGGGGCTTACAACATTGCTAAGATACCTTTGCACAACACAAAGAGAGATGTACTCACCTCGACATATTTTATGTGTCAACCAGGTTGGTGAGATGAGGTGACATGAGTTGTGCTAGGTGAAACACTCATAGGATGGAGGGCTTGTTCTATGTGTGGGATTTCATGCATTCGATCCCTCTCTTGGGGTTGGATGGCGATTTATTCTAATTTGGTACCCAATGGAGTGGGTTGGACTCATGGGGATGGTCATAGTCTGGAGTAAATCTTAGTGGGAGCTCTCAGACACCAAGGGTACTCAAGGCCTATATTGGCATTGGGATCCAAGTGGGGCTTCCTATCTGATATCATGAATGCATGATGATTATGGCATTGATGAGGTAGTCGACCTAGTGACTAATCATATGCATTCCTTAGGGGAGTTCTATTCGACACTATTGGTTAGGAGGTTTGTGAGCAGAATCCATGAGTTGTTTTGGCATATTGGTTGTGCATGGGGTCATAAGATGATCAAAATTCTATGGAAAGAGATAGTTGGAGGAGGTGGCATGGGTAGGTTGTCGGACAAATTGTATGGAGACGATGTTCTCCCATTGAGGTATTGGGCATAGGAATCACCAAGGATCAGCACAACAGAGGTATCCCCTCTAGCAGGTGTGGAGTTAGGCAACTCAGGCCTACTAGGACATATGAGGAGATATGACACGTGTCATGGTCAGCTCACTAGTAGAGTGGTATATACTTTGGCACATGTGAGATGCCATATGTTACAGGGTGGTATGGAAGTAGGCAGTAGTACACAGGATTGCACAGATTTATCTCATAGGGTCTAGTGTTATGTAGATGGATGCAGACTAATGCGTACATACCCAATTTTATGCCATATCATCCAGTGGCGTGCAGGGCTATGCAACGAGGAGTAGTGGTCTGCAGAGGAGTGTATAGGTATGTATTTGAGTGTACTAGAGCCTAATGATGTACAATAGGTTGTTGAAGTGTTGCCATGAGAGAGATCTCCTGATGAGGGCATCAAGAATGAAATTCAGTTTGGCACACTTAGAATTGGAGAGATATTTGATCAAAGTACCACCCATAAGTTTCCATTTATCACTCTCCAACATTGCACACTGACACAGGGGACTTGCATATTGTCTCTTTATGCTCACATCACAAGAAATAGGACCCAGGAGGATCATCTGAGACAGTTAGATGAGACACGGTGCATCAGGAGAGAGGATTTCTAGCTGTGGCATATGGATAGGGGGTGAGTTGGTGGATGCATGCTTGAGGGTATTTCGATCTTCTATAGAGGTATCACTTGCACCACCCTCAAGCCCACACTCAGGGAGATGCATGACCCCCTTTTGGCAAGGCATTTTGAGGTGTCTCAGGAGCATCTACAGGAGTTGGTGGACCTTACTTTGAGATGGATGTTTAGACTCTAGCTAGTATTGTGGAGCACCTTCAGGAGGCAAGACGATAGATTCCACTACGTGGTATGGCCAACACAAGGTGGTTTCGCATGCACCAGATTGGTTCATGATGTAGGGAGCCCATATATTGATTGCATGTAGGGACTTGAGATGTGGTACAGGTTGGTGCCAACAACTATCAGGACTATGCCATAGGAATTATGTTTGTGAGATCTAGGGATTTGGTTGGTTGATGGGACACTCTGTTTCTTGATGAGTGAGATAATGACATAGGATGACCCAACTCACACTTGGTTTGACATGCGAGGGAGAGTTGAGGCCTTTGTCGCATGGAAAGGGTGTTTTCCCTTGTTGTGGTTACGAATCAGGGTGAGTGTTGGATGGTGTTATCTCTTAGAGGAAACCTAGTTGCAAGAAAACCTCTAAGGTAACTGTTAGGGAATAAATTCCCCTAGGGTCTTGGGTTGATACCCTAGTAGACTGGAGGTTGTCTATACAAATAAACTCACATTCCATACAGCCATAATGCTAATATAAGCAAACTCTACTATAAGCTGAGGTCCTACATTTGAGAAGAGCCTTCCAGAGTCCAAACCCTTCTTGGAGTTCCTTTTGCTCCTTCAACCTGCAAAACAATCAATTCCAGAAAGTACAGTAGTATATGGACTAAATATCATAAAGAAACCATCTTCATATTATAATTAAAGGTAGTTAGTTATGCAATTAAACAACCATTCACATATGAATCATAACATGAATATCATAAACATGAAGAAGATTTATATCAGGAACAAAGACATGTGTTTCTTTTATTATAGAAAAATAAAGTACAGAAAGGAATAATTTCACCTGATTCGTTCTTTCGCAGGCTCCAAGCGGAACCGTCTCTTGGATTCGTCCAGCCTCAAGCCTTTAACAAACTCCTTCCATGACTTACTCCATCATATCTCAAGTAGTATGAAGACATCAACGCACACAAGGAAACAAGGGTTTCCTGTAAAATGGGGGAAGTGCAGGAGGCACTAGGATCTTCAGACCTGGTCAGGGAAATCTCAGCATAATAATCTTTCTCTCTCTTCTCTCCCCCCTTTGGCCTTCCCATTGAAGCCTTTTTATACTTCTCCCAAAGTAGTTTTTTAGTTGGGAATTCGTTGGGAACAGTTAGGCCACGAGCACTAACAGGTAATCAACAGGTCAAACCCGTGATCTCCACTCGAAATTAAGGAGATTTTTTTTTAAGTCTTTTAAGACATATACGCGGGTTGGGTATACACAGACCCGCATATACACGCGTTTAGCTCAAGGCAATGTCGCATATAGGGAATAAAACATTGTTTTTTAAACTTTGGACCAGGTCTGGAAGGAGGGGTTGCCCTAGGCCATGAGTGTAGCATCACAAACCACAAGAGTGAGATTTGGAGCTATAACAGTAACATTTAACCTATTTGATGTTGAAATATGTCCCTTCAACTTCGAGAGGGATCTCTTCCTAAAACACAACTACTCTAGGTCACTGTAGTAGTAGGTTTTACTTTAAGCTCTATGGCTAGATTTGTCTACGAAATGATGAAATTTGTTTGGGTTGTATACAAAATAAACCATTGGGAATGGAGCTTAGGATTATCTAATGATGTTACAGATTTAATGAGAAAGATACAAAAAGCAGAGTAAAAATAACTCCTCTGACAATTTGAGAAATTTGGAAGAAGAGGACTGAAGAAAACAATATTTTATCTAAATAAACAACAAGTACTAATGCCTAAGAAATAATGAAACAGGAGAATAAAGAATCCCAATTTCAAATATTAAATTTTCCATACATGAAGAAGGTCTTTAAAACAAAGAAAAAAAACAGGCAAGGAACTACAACACAATAATTTTCTACAATTTCTCATCAAACAATGTATATATATCTAATATTTGCTCAAATAATACACTAGAATGCTATATTTTCAAGTAAAAACCAACCTCTTTTCATTGTTTAGAAATTTTATAAATAAAATTTACAACAAATATTCACAAGATTATAGCTTCAAACTTGATTACAATAATAAATAAAAAAAGTAAAGTCTTCTAAGTTCATGTATCTGAAATGTATATCTAAATATATAACTTTTTTTCTAAAATAAAACTATTTGTTGGAAAATATGCTAACATTTAGGCTAAGGAAAATTATCTTCATTATATCTCCCTTGATGATAGAAACATGTCCCTTACTTATAGAACAACTCCCTGGATGGAAAACAGGTCCCTAACTGCAAAGTAGTCTAGTCATTCTTGAAAAATGCTCTTTTGTTAGAGCTCCTTCTTCCTCAGGTTTTTTGGTGTAATTGTTGATACTGTCACTACCAAATTTTTTTAGTTGCTTGAGTTAAGAATTTCACTGACAAACTATCTGTTAGTGTGTTCTTCTTTTTCTGTTTTCGGAATGTGTTGATAATGAGAATGCCGACACTTTTTTCTGCAAAATTTGCTAACAACGCAGATGTCAGCACAACCCTTCAAAATTCGTTGATAACGAAGATGGAATCTATTCCCTACATTTCTATATGTATAACATTGTGATAAGATAATTTTATTTTCCTCAATGCATAATCAAAATTTCAAAATGACCCCTAGCCTCTTCATTGAGGGTGTTGGCTACCTTCAGAAGCACATCTACTTTCTCCATTATCTGTCTTGTTCTTTGCCTAGTTTCCATAGGACCTTTTCCCTTGGTTGCTTTATCTTTGTTCTTTTTAGAGCCTATAGTCTTTTTTTTGTTGATTATAAGGTCCTTTAGTGGAATTTGTCTTACGTCTATTACCTCATTGGCCAATTTTGTGTTGCTTCGCATCTTTATTTTAAACCTTAATTTGTTTGTTGGCCTTGTATGGGGTCTTTTGCCTCCTTTAAAAGTTTCAGACAATGGAGTTTCTTCAACTTGTCTCTCAACTTCAATTTCCTTACCTTTAATATTTTCTGGTAAATTCTTGTCTACATGGGATGCTTCAAAGGGTGGACTTACAGCCTGAGGATAACTTATAGCAGAGGGTAAATTTTTAGGGGATGCAAGGTCTAATTTCTTGAGCCTGACACTTCTTCTTTGATAAACTTTAGGGATTTTAGGACCAGAGGATGATGAAGGGATATTTGTGTCCTTTTGGCTAGGGGTTGGCTCAGTGGGAGATCCTACATGAGTCTTATTCCCCCGTTTATTACCTTTCTTCCTTCCTCTTCGAGCTTTAGGGGGTTGAGGTTGAAAACCTCCCCAAAATAAGAAATGACTCCAAGTTCTCCCTACTTTGGTCAGTTGGTTTTCAATCAACAATTTATTAGATATTTATGGTAGACAAAATGAGGAGAAGGGTTAGTTTTGGCTCTAAAACGAGCAGACATACGTTTTAAGCTCTCTAGTAAATAGAAACAAGTGTTCATCCTAACTTGGCCAACTAAATGTGCTAGGAAATGAAAGTGGTAAAGATTTACCCAATTGAAACACCCTTCACATGTGAAGTACTGCTCAATAATGTGAAGGATACCATGTCATTTATCCTTCAGCCATGATCTTTGTAGCCCTGTCTTCCAATTTTTGTCTTTGAATTCTATCTTCAAGAAAAATGGGACATCAATCCCAATGAGGACAAGGATTCTAAATACCCTTTCTCCATCTGCAGGTAGGGTCGTAGCCTCTACTATTAGCTCCTCTGTAATTGGGAAAGAGAGTCTGTTGATTTTGACCTGGTTGCCATCTAAACCTAAGAAAACACACAAGCTACGTCATCATGATAGTTTGTTCATCAGTGGAAGGATTCCTCCCACCTTGCCTGCTAAAATTGTTGTTGGATGTCAAGATAGATCATCAAAAGGTCAGGAATCTAGGGCTTAGCTCTATTAACCTTGCCACTTTTTCCCATTTGGTTGTGTGCTCAAATGAAGGAAACTTACTGGGATTTGATCATGGATTTCTTTGGAAAACTTGGATGCAACCTTTCCAAGTGTAAACAATTTCAAAGCTAATAATAAAAATTATTGACGGTGAAATGACTTAAGAGCGGGGTGAATCATTACAATCTTGGGTTAGTAATTATAGCCAAGATGAATATTGAATTAACCATATCCTATGGCGACTAAAAACATTGATTTAACAAGTACTTACTTTGTTGAGTTGGACATCGCACCTTTCTAAAAACCATCATTTCTGCCATTGATGTGGTCAACGTATTTTGAAAAATCAAATTTTGAAAAATATTTTGGCGCTAATAATCAGCCTATCAACCAAACCCGAAATGTTGATAACCCCATTGTTAATGCATTGTTCTAAAGAAAAAATGTGAAACCATCAATAAGCTAATAATCTCACTAACAATGGTCTACCTGTTTATTACAAATGAATATGCCGACACAAATGTTTTTATCATTTTCTTAAAAAAAATCATAAAGAAAAATGTGATAACAAATGGGTAGGTCATGACGTCATGGAGATTCTTGGTCCAGATGCATTGGGGCTCTATAGATATTTTTCAATCAGGTCCCAGGAGAGGAGGATACAACTTGTACATGATGGGTAGACCATCATGGTCAAATTTGTGCAGTGACAACATGGAGGCACCCATTTTAAACTAGCATGCGATCTGGGCATCATAGGACTTGGTAGTACAAATACCCTTCGGGATGAACCAATTTATACAGGGAGAGGTCATTCAAATCTTCCATTGGGATTTAATGATTCACTGATGGCATGGGGGACTTCATTAGCATGGTAGGTGCATCAATAGGAAGATATCAGGGGAAGCTCATGTGAGCGAGATTTTATCTCTATAGGGATTGGGTGGTACCTTCAAGAGCTTACTCTTGGAGTGTATGAGATGGACCATTCAGTAGGGTAAATTCATGAGGAGTTGGACATAGTGCTACATTATCATGATCATTATGCCCTACTCATTTATGGTATGTAGAGGGCTTCCAGTACTTATACCTGGCAAGATAGTGAGTGGAGCAAGGGGTGATTCAGGTCGGATATGATGGCTTGGGATATTGGTATTGAGGGATTCCTTTGTGACAGGACAAAGCAGAGTTCAGGGATGATTCAGTGGCACATATAAAGACCCTGGCATATTTTACAGTAATAGTGGGGATCAACATCTAGACAGAGTGCTTGTTGAGGCATTGCTTGAGGACAAACAATTTTTGGTGGGGAGAACTATAATATCCCCAATTTTTATCCTTTATTTTAGGAGATTAACGAAGTTTATTAGGGAGGTGTTAGGCATACCAAAATTTTGTAGTTCGAGTTTTGGAGATGATCTCAGCTTAAGGAACTTATGTGAAAAGGCAAGATGGTGGCTCAATGGGAGGTGGGGCCCACAAGAGAGAGAAAACAAGAATGAACACTTGCGGAGCAAGAAAGAGGAAAAAAAGGGGTGAAATAGTGGGAAGTGGGAGCCACCAAGGGGGAGAGAGGCCAACAATTATAAATAGAACAAGGAGGCTCTCATTTGGGACATATTTTATCATTTGACAATTTAACATTAATTCTCTTGAGATTCTTAGCAAAGACAACTATGTTGTTCAGCACAAGGAATTCCCAAGTAGGAATTCAACCTCTATCTTCAATAATCTTTGAGTGTCACCATAGGAGAGTATTTCAAAACTTAGTGGGGATATATTTGCTAGAGTACGTGGGACACATCAACTCTTGCTTCAAACAGTTTGAACTTCCAAGAGGACGCAGAGGAAAAATATGTACCACTGAGTTGAGGGAGTTTTAAGGGGAATTATGTCCAACACATTTAGGAGAAATTTCATTGAGGTTGGACCAGCATTTGTGGATAATGTTAGGGCTTGAAGTTACTGCTCTTGAGAGAGATGAACTCACCATTTTAGGGCCTGCACAAAAGTGTTATTGGGCAGAATTTGTGGGGATCAATTCATCTTATTATTGCTGGGCTTTGGAAGGAATTTTACTCACGTCTTCTGGAGAAAATTTACAAGGAAATCCTACAACTAATTGAGAAGCAATTTGTGACATATTCAATATTTTGAATTAGGGGGGATACAAAACTTGTCAAGGAGGGCATAGCACCCAATTTGGATAATTATAGGAGGTCAAAAAAGCCCAAATCATTTATGGGTTTTACTAGACTAGCCTCAAGGAGTCTACTCCTAATTTTGTAGAATTGTTGGAGGAGTTGTAGTGCCCCAAACAACATAATTACTTGTCAGCCAATTGGGAGGTGTAAGCTTAAATTTTGGGTCTCAGGTGGTTGACAAAATTTTCCCAAACCCTTCCTGGGTTTTTCTAGGTTTATGGTGGAGACCCCAAGATTAATTTGGAAAACAATTCTAACCACTTTTGGAGGCTTAAATAGGGGTTTTTCCATCCAGTAATTGTATAAATTCCAAGGCCAACGCAATACATTGAGGAGACGTATTTCCTTTGCATTCAAGTAGCATTTCTTTTCACTTGGATTGTCTATCTTGCTTTGGCAAACCTATGTGCACACACTCCATTCATTGTACATACCTCTATATAATATAATGGCTCATTTTTGTTGCAATTCTAGTGCAATTTATGGGTTTTTAATTGTTGTCTAAATATTTCCGTGTTGCATGTGCATTTTTCTTTGTTGATCATTGTTATTTCCATTAGGAATATTATAGATGATAGACAAAATCCTTCTTGGTCAAGTGGCCCAAAGAAGCATAATGTAATGATATATCTTATATGGATGTACTTTTTATCTTAGTTGAACAATTGATGAATATACAATAGAAGAAGAAGAATTGAATTCCAGGTTTTCCCCCGTGCGAGGTCTTTGCTCTGGTCTCCAACCAAATCTTGGTGTCTATATTTGTGCCTGCTTTTCTAATGTTGTTTCTTTATGTTCTGTTGCATTACTGATTTTATTATTCTTTCTACATAATTTTTGATGACATTATGATATAATAGGGTGAATGCATTATGTAAATGTTGAAAAGTTTGAAAATTAAATTATTAAAATAAAAGAACAATATAGCCCTGTGAAAAATTAACGTGGTATCATAGTTGGTCTGAAGAAAAGTCATTGAGATCGTCCCTGTGTAGACATCAATGATGGAAGCAAGCAAAAATAGCAGAGACCTAAAATAATGCTAGGGTTTGAATGAAGCCCTAAGGAAGTCATTTTATATAGAAGCTAGGGTTTGAAGAAACCCCAAGAGTATTCATGATTTTTGAAATGGCATGGTATGATTCAGAATTATTCAGTTATGCAAGATCGTGATAGATTTAGAGAAACCCTAGGAGAAGGGTACGTAATAGATTCAATAATCATCATATACGTTGATGGTTGGACTTGGTTGTTGATGAATGAAGATGAATGATACAAGTGGTACTCACAAGGATGCATCTCTTTTGAATATGACATTGACATATGGTTGATGGAAAATTATGATTATCGGATCAAGAGGGAGCAGATAATCCCTGTTAAAGATAAGTATTTTACCTACATTATTTTGTTTATGACACTACTCTTGATTTGTTTACTATTTATTTTTCCTTCATGGGTATTTGAATTATTCTTCTACTAACTCTTTGGATTAAGAAAGTCGATTCTTCTCAAATATCATGATGTAAAGCATTGCAGGAAGGGTTAGCACTCAGAGTGAGCTAAGAGCCTCCTACAATTTATATTATAGTTAAGTACTTTCAAGACCTGTGTTATTTATCTATGTCACTATTCTAGTGAATCTATTATTTTATTGGTGATTCTTCCTACATAAGTATTTTATTTATTTCACTAGCTTGCTTAATGAGGATTTGATCCATCTTAAGGATCATTAGGATGCAAAGTAGTGCAGGAAAAGCAAGTTCCTAGAGGGAGTTGGTGCGGGAAACTTCAAGGGGATTTGGAGTGAGATAATGCAGGAACCACTCTTTCATCTGGAGAAGAATGGTAGTCCTACTAGGATTGAGGATGATGTAGATCCATCCCATGACTTATGAAATGGAAAAGAGCACTAGACTTCAAAGGAACGATTATAGTCTCCATGGTTGACATCTATGATTAATGAAACTCCCTATTCAGAGGGACTAAATCGAGGGAAAAATATATGATGCTAAGAGCCACATGTCCTTCATGAAAGGACTATTCTTGATATTTGAGATATAACAATTTTTTATGCTTCTAGGTTAGGGTTCAATTGATGATATGCTTTCAGTAAAGGAGGACTAAGCTGAATTCTAAGTTCCTATTTTCTAATCCATTTGATGTATGTGGAGTGAGCTTCCTCTATGATATACTTGTGAAGGAAGCATATTTGCAATTTGAGGAGCATGAGTAATAGACTAACGATTGCAAATTGAGGACAGTTTCACATGAAATATTGGACATATGATGAAACTTATGATTTCCCTTTGTGATTGAAGGTATGCCTTTGATATCTATTTTTATTAAACAAAAAACTTGTTTATGACAGGATTAAGAATATTTTAGCATTCACTGCAGAGGTAGTTAACCCTTGATGGTCCACTTCCTAAAATTAGAAGTGTAACAGAAAAATGATGAGGCCTTCCTTTTCAAGGGAATCATGCCATTAGAAGCTTGGCATGATGTTTTACATTGAATCAGTTGGGAGAGTCTCCTCTTCAGATTCAATTTTTGATAGAATCCCATGATGAGCCGACGACTAGTTGGATTCTTGAGTTGCAACATGTAGGCTTGTGATTGTTGCCTCCCTGTGTGAGAAGGAGAAAAGATGAATATGGTATTTTTATTTATGTAATGCATTTTCTCTAACATAACATTTTTATTTGATGTCCTATATGAATAGAAAATAGAGGTAATATAACTAAGCCCTTTAGTGAGATGTTTTGAGTAGGTGGTGGATATGTGCACATTGATATTCTGTGGAGAGAAGTAGTAAGGCTCCAACATGATGCTCCAACATGACTAATGGTCAAGAAGGAAAGTCGTTGATCTTCATAGAGAAGCTTGGATTGATGGATGACCCTCCTGGGTAAGGGTCCCATTGTGTTTAGTTAGCTTCACTCATAATTCATTATTCTATTAATATATTATATTTGAATGGTTTCTTGGTTATTTTAATGGAAGGGGTAATTCAATATTTGTTTTATCTCTATATATTTACTTCATAATTTCTTTCTTCCTTCAAAAATAAAAATTTCCAATAATTCTCTACTCACAGTTGTTCATTTTATTTTGTGATTAAATATCTATGCTCCCATTAACTAATTGATTCATTATTCTAGAGGGCTTCTAATTCTTTTTTCAATTTTACTGACTATTGAGGGAAGACATAATGAGTCACAACAAGTTCTTTTCTATCTCATGGTTGTGCATAGGTTATTGTGTCTTCCATGAAGATTGTACATAAGCAATATATGTCATATTATCATAACACGAGGATGTCATTGATTCAATTTTTGGGTGTGTGAGCTATTAGAAGTATTGATTAATATCTTGGTAGAGAGCTAAGTGGTAAAATAGGATACTAAATTAGAGCCTAAATTGTTTAACTTCTCTCTTCCTTCATTGGCATCTTGTGGGCTAGTATTGTATAGGCATTTCTAGGTTCAAATAATTGGCTTTTATGTCACCCCTCCCATATCATTAAAATAAATGCCTCACATATAGATTTATTGAATAGTGTTAATTGAATTAGGAAATTTCTATTGCTTTTGTGGTCCACGTAATATTGATAAGACAAATTGGAGTTGATAATAGGCACATAAAACTAGTGAAGGTATTGTGATTTACATGACAATTACCAATGAATATTCATTCATTTCTTTTTTTTGCTAAAGCAAGAGTGTTTCCTTCTCATTCAACGGCTAAAAAGTTACAAAACTATGTTACAAGTCTTGGCACAAAAGTCAACGAGAGCAGTCAATGACCGCCAAGCCTAAAAAATTAGGGCTTAGTCCCACAAAAATTTGTGAATGTATACGGCCGTAGGATCTGAATCTGAAGAACACACGGTTAGGGGGTGAAAATGGAAACTCAAAATGCCTACAAATTGACAAAAACTACGGACTTGAAAGGAAATTAAACCCAATTCAAGGGTTCAATTGGGTCCATCCAGGGAGATAAATCCCATGTTACTTTGACATCCAAAACCCAAGATCCACCCTGATGATCACGCTAAGTTCAGAGGATAACACATCCAACAAGCTCGATGAACTGTGGTTGTAGATCTTCACCTGCCAAATCCGATGGTTGAGGAGAATATTAGGCAGAGAAAAAGCTCGAGGAAAACCTACCCGATATAGGCAGTTTTCTCTCTCCACCCGCCGCCATGTGGTGATTGATAAATGGCATCGGAGGCAAACCATAAAAAACTACTTGGGATCTTGGGGACACCCGATAAACCACTAAACTACTGACCTCTATTTTCTTTAAGAAAGGAAACCGCTCTTTCTCTGCATCCTTCCATCCATTAGAAAGCTTTCGTCGCGTTGATGTTGAGGTCTTCTACTTGATGAACCCTTGTCCTCCCTTCGCTTAATTTCCCAATTGTTGCATCTCCTTCATACTGTGATAATGCTCATTGTCTACACATGCCAGATTGTGGCATTCCTCTTGTAAATTCCTTGTAGGTGTTAGCTCCCACCTATATATACTGTGATCATTTTTATAGAGCACCCCTTCATTTTCCAGTAGGTCCACTAATCTATTGTCATTTTTGTGCACATGTACAAAACCTAGGGTTCTCAAGATTCTTAGATGTGATTGAATACGATGATAGACCTGCAAAATTTGCCAGTGGTTCGAGACTTTCTCTGGTGCAGAGCCATTTTCTATTTTTTTGATTGAATTAATTGTTAATTCAAAGTCAGCTTCTCATATTGAGATCTCTTTGAATCTCTAAGCACTGCTCTATGGCCATTAGTTCCACCATGTTGTTGGTAGCATTCCCTAAATGACTATGGAAGATGACTATTATATTCCCCTTGTCATCTCTTATAGCTCCTCCATAACTAGCAACCCCTGGGTTTCCTTTCGAGGCTCTGTCTATATTGAATTTCAAGTAGCCAGGGAGGTGGTTGCCAGTAATCCTGCCTCATTGTAGAGTTTGTTGCAATCCGGATTGTGCCCTGGGGGACAAGCTTCTGTAGGCCGAAAAGAAGAAGAAGGCGATCCTCCTGGTGTGATAGAGGATTCTTAGGAGGTTGCTTCTGAATGGTATTTGTAGTTTGTTTGAGTTTCCTTAGGAGCTTAGCTATTATGTTTTGGGGTGAGCCAGATTTATCATTGAAAATTATGTTATTGCGTTCTTTCCAGACATTCTAGATTAAAAAGACTAGTATCAATGTTCAGGCTGTGTTGACTGTCTCATTCTCAGTAAGTTTTTTCCTCCAATTCTTTAAGGTTTTGGAGATGTCGTTTTCATCCCTATCAATTTGCCTGAAGATAGAGGCAACCCAGTTCCATAAGGTTGAGGTGAAGGTACAGAGGTTGAGAAGGTGATCCCTCATTTCTTCCTGAATACCACTGGCATGTGGATGGTCCCGCAAAACCTTTCTTTCTAAGATTTTCCCAAGTCAAAAATTTTTTGTGATGAACCATCCACATAAACAGTTTGATCTTCATCCAGTGAGGGTGCTTCCATAGGTCCCTCCAAATTTTATCCGGGATTGAAAAAATGTGACCAATGGCAATTTCTTTGGCTTCTTTGAGGTTGAAGTTTCCCTCACTGCTTCTTCCCCATCTAAGTTGATCTGTGAAAGTAGAGATCAAAATTTTCCTCTTTTCTAGGATTGTAGCAAGAGCTTCAGCCTGGGTCTTCAGAGGAGTATCTTCATTGTAAACTGGTACTTTCCATATTCTCCATTTATCATTGTTCCTTGTCTTATCCCAAAATTCACTGACCTTTTTTAGTCCTTTGTTGACGGTGTCCTCTTTGAGAATATCCAGTGCTTCTCTACTTAAGTTGGGTTCCTGCTTCCAGTTATCCTCCCAAAACCAGGAAAGGTTCCCATTTCCAATCTCCCAGAAGCTATGTTTCTGAACTAAAGCTCTGTTCTCCCAAGCATTGTTCCAAATATGGGAGCCCTAGATATGTCCGGTCATTCTAAACAGGTCCCATTCTTGCCAGTCCTTTGCATATTTCTGTTTCCAGAGCTTGGCCCATGGATTGCTTAATTCCTTCAGCCATCTCCACCAAATTTTAGCGCCCAATTTTTTTTTGAGAGTTTCTGGGTCATGGAGACATAGACCCCCATGAGGTTTGGGTTTGCAAAGTTTGTCCCAAGCTACCAGAGCCCATTTCTTTTTTTCCTCCCCTTTTCCCCAAAGAAAATCTCTTTGCATGTTCCTGATTTGTTGAGATACTCCTCTAGGGATAGGAAGAGCTGAAAACATGTAGATTGGAATAGATTATAGGACCTCCTTTGTGAGAACGAGCCTGCCAGCTAGATCTAAAGATCTACTTGTCCATTTTCTGATTCTATCCTTCAGTTTATTAGTCAATGGCTCCCAAAATTCCTTGCTTAGAGGTTTGTGAGTGAGAGGTATTCCCAGATATTTGGAGGGAAGATGGTCTCTCTGAAAGCTAAGAATTTCGGAGAGGTTTCTTTGAATGACAATATTTGTATTGAAAAAAAATACTTTTGATTTTGTGAGACTTACCTCTGTACGAGCTGCCAAAGTAAAATCTTGCAGAATTTGTTTGTAAGCTTTGGCTTCTTTGACCGTTGGTATGCCCTATAACATGGTGCCATCTACAAATTGTTGATGAGTCAAAGATTCTTTGTCTTGGGTGAGCTTGAGACCTTGGATTGTGCCTTCCCTTTTGGCAAACATGATTTCTTTTCCTAATCCTTCCATCATAAGGATAAAGAGAAAGGGAGAGAGCGGATCTCCTTGCTTGAGACCTCTCGAGGGCCGAAAGGATCTGGATGGAGAACCATTGAGAAGGATAGAAAAGCTAGCAGATGTTGCTAAAGCCATAACCCATGTTATCCAATTCTAGTCAAAACCATATGCTTTTAGAACTTCTTTGATGTATAACCAACTTAGCTTGTCATAAGCTTTCGCTAGGTCCAGTTGTATGATCATCCCTGCTTGCTTATTATTCTTGAGAGAGTGCACTATTTCGTGAGCTTGAATGATGTTATTGAGAATTTGCCTTCCTTCCACATATCCAGTTTGCTCCTCTGACACGAGATTTGGAAGAAGGGGCTTGAGTCTGTTTACAATAAGTTTGGAGATGATTTTGTATATTACATTACAGAGGGCTATGGGTCTGAATCAATCTAGAGTCATTGCTTTATCCTATTTAGGAATTAGTGTTATGAAGGAGGTATTTAATGCTTTTAGGATTGTTTTTGAAATTATTGAATCCTCCACCACCTCGAGTATGTCCTGTTTGACTATTTCCCAACCTGCCTTGAAGAATTCAACATTGAAACCATCCGGTCCAGGAGCTTTTCCATTGTGCATCTCATTTATTACTTATTTTACCTCCTCTTCTATCACTGATCTGTTGAGATTATAATTATCTTCCCTGGTCACTAGTTTTGGAATATGTTGCGTAAATCTTTTAATAGCTAGTGATCTGTCTAAGATAGGCTCCTATGCTATATTTTGAAAATTTTGTACCAGAATGGATTCCATATCTCTGTGTGTGCTTAGCTCTTTCCCTTGAGGATCTATGAGCTTTGTGATTCGATTATGAGCCCGATGTTCCATGGTTGATTTGTGGAAAAACCTTGCATTTCTTTCTCCTTCTTTAAGCCATTGCACTCTTGATCTCTGCTTCCAAAAGATTTCTTCCTGCTGACATATGATGTCCCATTCCTATTGGAGAGAGTTAGCTTGCAATTTCCTATCCTCAGTAAAGCCTTCCTTAATAAGAATTTGGTTAATTTTAACTTTTGTTCCACTTCTCTTTTGGCTTTAAAAATGTTGCCAAACTCACTTTTGTTCCAATCTTTGAGTTTGACCTTAATGTGTTTGAGTCTCTGTTGCAAAAGGAACATTTTCATGCCTTGAATGGGTAAATCTTCCTTCCACCATTTATCAATATTGGAGATGAAGTCAGGATGAGTAAGCCAAACATTTTCGAACCTGAAAGGTATGTTCCTCGGAGTGCCAATAAAGGAAGCCTCTAGCTGAATCAGCTGGTGGCTTGACCCTCCAAAAGGAAGGATAAAAGCATTCAAGTTAGGTCCAGAGAGGAAGAGGTTCTCCGAGATGATGAATCTATCTAGTTTTGAGGCAATTTGGGAAGATCCTTCCCTCTTATTGTTCCATGTGAAGGTTCCATTTGCTATTTCTAAGTCCATTAGGCTCAAGTTGATTACGAAGTTCTGGAAAGCAATAGAGTCTCTTCCTATTACTCTAGTTCCTCCTTTTTTTCCATGAGAGATTTGATCATGTTGAAATCTCCACCCATAATCCAGGGCATTACTGGGTGTCTCTTCCTTAGCTCCTCTAGTGAGGTGAGAAGCTTGAGTTTGTCTTCAGGTTTTTGAGGACCATAGACATTTGTGACCATATAGATTTCCTTGTCACCCAAAGGTTGGATAACCATTGAAAGGTAGTTCCTGGATGCTTCTGCATCCAGAATGCCAAATTTCTGAGGATTCCAAAGAGTAAGAATGCCACTCATTATGTTATTGGCTTTGACTTCAAGGTGCTCATATTTACTGAGCCATTTGTTATGTATCTCCCGGACATTATCTATGGAACATTTTGTTTCCTTTATGAACACCATATCTAGGTTTTTTTCTTTTAATCTGTTACTGAGATTCCTCTGTTTCCTTTTACTTTCTAGACCCTAGATATTCCAGGTTGTGAGCTTCATAATGATGGGTTTTTGAATGAGTAATTGGTGAGATCTTTAATCTTACATGAGTTGATCATGAGTTTTCCACACTCTGTTAGCAGATCATTTTGTCTTTGTCTTCCTCTTTTCCTGCCTGGGTTTTTGGCCGAGTGTCCTGATATTTCCTCCATTGATTTGACCCCTCTATGGTCCTGGCTTTCATGGCTTCTTTTGATTCTTGAGGCTTTTGTCTGAGATCTCCAGAGGAAGAGTTGTTGTACTCTATCAAACTCCTCTTGTGGTAGGGAGTCTATCCCTTCGTTGGTTCCCTGGTTTAAGAATTTTTCTAGATCAAGATTCACCCTCTCAAGAATCTCATGTAGTTCTTGGTCCTCTGTCCCAACTTCACTTGGGGTCATCTCTTGGTCCCTGCTTAGTTCCATGTTGCTTGGTATGGTTTCCTATTGTTTGTTGTTTTCCTGTATTATTTCCATGTTGTCCTTCTTTTCCTTCTCTATAGGATGTTTGCCTAGTGTAACGACCTTTCCAATGTTCCTCCCTTCTTCTTCTAAAATTTCAAAGTTGTTGTGACTTGATAGCTTGTTTTCACTCTGTTTTTTCTGGTACTTTCTTCCCCCTCCTTTCCCTCTGCCTCCCATCTTGGTGAATCCTTCAGGATCTTTTCCTGTGTTGGTTCTTGGATTATCCTCCCTTTTGTTTTGTGGGCAGTCTCTAAATAGGTGCCCATGTTCATGACATTTTCGACATCTAAAAGGGACATGTTCATAGTCCACCACCTGTATCCATTCCTCATCATAAACTTCTATGACAACTTCATCCGGCAGTGCTCTCGATAGATCCATTTCCACACATATTCGTGCAAAGGAGGTATATTTACCTTGCAAAGTTGCCTCTGATATGTTTAGAAAATGTCCTAATTTATTTCCTATACCTTTTAAGGATTCAGGCAGCCAATAATCTAGAGGTAGGGAGTAAAGTATTATCCATACTAGGATTGATGTGAACGTTTCTCGCTCCGGTACAAAGTTCATTACCCAGGGTCGCATATATAGTTTTGCAATAGCATAGAAATAGGGTCCTCCTTCAAACACTCGGTCTTTGTCCTCTATGCTAGTGAAAACCACTATGAAGAAACCCTTGGACCCTAGATGCAGAGTTATATCTCCCATTGGTTTCCAGTTTTTTGTTATCCATGTGTACAGATTCTTCTCTGTGGGCCATATACCCATAAACTTGCATATAATAGCATACGTCACCATGTGATCTCTATGCACCTGCAGTGCAGGATCATTCTGAACCACCCAGGGTTTGATGGTTGACTTGGGCTTACAAGGTCCTACTGTAGATTTGTACACATTTTTATGACTGTTGTCCTCTGGTCTCTCCTCCCTTCTAACTGCCCCGTGGGTTTCTTCCTATTCATCAGCTTTTATGCTTTCCATTTCTTTTAAGTTTGTCTTCTTTTTTCTAGCCTCCAAGGGTTTCATAAATCCATTCAAAATCGTTTCCCTGCTTCTATTTGATACGACGTTACTGTAGGAGGGAGTGGAACTCCCTCCTCTTGGCCCCTCCATTGTTACTAGCTCGCTCCTCCTATTGCTCCCTATTCTAAACCCTAGCTCCGTTCCTCCCACACTGCAACACCCTTGACCGTGATGTAGTCTCCGAATATTCATTCATTTCATTATAGTCACTTGGGAATAATACATGCATATTGATGATAGGGGGTTTGCAATGAAAGTTGTAGTCAAAGCTTGAGTACATACTTATGGTGGTTACAATTGAAGATACATTGAGTTGAGATATCAATTGTCAAGCATGCCATGGAAAGCTAGTCCATGTTGTCTATAAACAAGTCTAAACATTGTGCATTATTAACTTAACACCACACAGGTCAATATTTTTCTAGCAATAGAAGAAAAGTCACATCAACTCATCGATGGTTATTATTAGCATATGGTATCAAAGTAGTGACCAAGGCTTAACCCAAGCCTAAGTAGAGCTTTCATGCCCATGCAATTATCAAATAAGGATACTCATTGACTTGATCATCTTGATATATTTAGTTTTGCAATATATAAGTGTGTAAATAAATTGCACTAAAGATAGAGTATTTGTAGAGTTTAGGTTTTTATTTGCGTGATTACTATTGTGTTGATATCTAGTTGATGTGTGTAGGTTACACCAAAGCATGGGTCATACCTCTAATTCTAAAGAGTAGTTATACTGAGACTGGAACCAAGAATAAAGTCTTTGTATCCATTTAGAGAACAAATATCTTTGCATAAGTTAGAGAAACAAATATTAAAAGGTTAATTCTATAAAGTAGCCATGTTAGGGAAGTGAGTAGGCTATAAGTTCCTCATTTATTGATCTTATGGTATCAAAATAATTAAATATTTGATTGTGTGCTAGTACATTGAAGATAAAGCATACTCAATATGGGTAAAATAAATAGAGAAAGGTTGCAAGAATTTCAGATGATCAATGCTCAACTTCAAGAAGAGAAAAGGAATAAGAAGGAGAATGTTTAGATGTATGACCAAAGGATGGAAAATATGGAGAATAACCTTGATACTTCAACAATACTATTTCCATTGCTAAAGAATCAATTTAATGAACCTCAATACTCACTCACCATAGTTATGACAAATAGGGACATGAGTCAAGCTCAAATTGTAGAACGAGGAGGGAAAGTCATCAATTAGGGATATTATGGGGTCTAAAATGGGCCTCCTAAGGAAAATAATAAAATAGTAGTTAAAATATTAAAATAAGAGTTATGAATTTCTAAAGGAAAAAGAAAGAAACTAATTTTTTTAATGTATTTTTAGCTTATCTCCTGATACTTTACTCAAATATCAATTGTAGGCATTTTACATATTGTTGAGTGGACCCCCAAAAAATGAGAATACATGAAAAAAAATGTATGTAGAATATAAACCCCAAGAAATATTTCTAATGCAAAATTATTCAAATTATCCGTTTGTCTACTTGTTTCATAACCTAGATGACTTAGCACGTGATATATTGCAAAATAAAATTCATGTCTTAGGCTTACATGTTGATATTTTTGAACTAAATGAAAGATAAAAACAAAAAAACTAGCCTATTGATTTGCAAGAATACAAAGAATGTTTGATGTCATCACATAAGTTGTAACTATTTTAAAAAATAGTTTATCTAAATAAGAAAGATCCTTGGTGCTAAAAGGAGGGTCTAGTTCTCCTGTTTCTTTAAGAGAATTAGAATCCCAAAATTATCATTTTTGGCAAGAAAAATACTAATAAGCAATCATTATAAAAGGTAGTAGGAAAAATAACTCCACAATTGGAAAGAATAAAATTTGTTGACCTTCCCAAGAAAAAAATGATGCTTATTAAGTCTCAAATCCGAGAAATAAAATCTATCAAGGAAGAAGGTGAGGGTTTCCCTAATGATGAGAAACCATGAATATCTAAAAATAATAGCCCATGGGATCCCTTCCACTCATGTTAGAAGAAATGGTGTCAAACAAAGTATGGGTCAAATAAAAAGATTCCTTACAACCCTTCAAAATTTTCAAATTTCTCTAGCATCTCCAGGTAAAATATAGATCCATCCCTCATAACAAATATTAATTAAAAAATGAGAAATTAATTGATTATGATCATTCAAAAATGGTTTGCGTAGGCTGAAATTCAAAAATCCATTTTCAAAAAGAGAGTCACTTGGGCAAATTTGGCTCTTCAACTCACATGGGGTTTTACTGGGAATTTAGGATTGTGGTGGGAGAAACTTCGAGAGTCTGACAAATTAGCCATAATGAACAGTGATAGACCATTAAAATAACTCGCAAAATTTTTGATCCATGAGTTCTATGAGAAAATTGAAATGGATACCTGGCTATATGAAGAGTTGTTTATGAGACCAAAATGATTGTGCTTACTCAAAGAGTTGCCTAAATTTTTTTGCTTGATGCAAGTTTTACTCTATAAAGCACATGATCTTGATAATGTAGCATACTTATGCAAATATCTTCCTGCCATGGTAGGAATAATTGTAGACCTTAATAGAGAAAGTTTTGAACATGAAAATATTCCAACAATTTTTTTTTCTCTAGTTGGTATACATGAGGAAATAATGAAAACAATACAAAAGGAATGCATGAGAATAAAACTGCTAAATATGTCAAAAAACAATTAGAATTTGATCATTATGTCTATGCCATCAATGCTTAAACTTACCATGAAATATTGTGGGTCTAATTTTTCTTGCAAAAAATGTCAATCTATATATACACCAAGACATAAGTTCAAAAAATACAAACATTCTAAACAACATTCTAAAGCAACGAAGTCATTCTATAAGAAAACAAAATCTCCCACTTCTAAATCCTCAGGTTTTATTTGCAAAAGGCATGGCCACTAGGCAAATCATTGTCATCTATGAGGAAAAACAACACATCAATCCATATTGATGGATATTTTTTGTAATTATTATGATTCAACAAATTGGGAAGAAGTCTCTTCTCCTCATTCCGACAATGAATATTTTCTATCACTAAAACTTCTAAAGATGACCTTGTTCTCCATCATCTCATTGTACATTTTGATTTTGATGCTAGTTCCTTTGAAGATACTAACTTTATTTCTATTAAAGGTTTAAAAATGCTTCATATTGATCCTTCTATTCCACTACTTCAAGCACAAATTCATCACATTGAAACATGTATTTCCTCACTTACTCCTAGCGACTTCAAACTTTGTCAACAATTGAAATCACAACTTTATTCCCTTCAATCACAACTCCACTCACTCACGTAGCCTAGCTTGGTGAATCTACATAACTATAATCCCTGTGATGATAATTTTCATAATGTTTTGTCCTTCTCTAATCCAAAAAGGGTCCCTAAAATCCATGTCAAGAAAGGTGATTTTTCACATCAAAGAAATCATTTTGGAAATTAAAGATCTGCTAGGTTCAAAGGTACCCCACTTTAACCACTAACAATAGAGGAATTCTCAATAAGGTAGTGACTACGAAATGGAAATCAAGAAAATAATATTGCAATAGAGTATAAAAAGAATTTCATATGAGAAATATTAGCATATATTAAAGAAGATAAAGTGAAATTTCCAAATCTAGAAAAGTAATTGGCTAGCACAATTGAGGATATCATAGAATAAGAACTTAAGGGGTTGTTCAATCCTGACAAGACAATCACGACTAAAGAAGAAGCTAGTAAATATATTCCTGAATAACAAAATGTCATGACTCTTGCATCCCAATTGAATGTGTTAGAAGATAGAATTGTTATCAACATTGATATAAAGGTATCTAGTTATAAGTTATAAGTTATAGATGCACAAATAGATACTTGGGAAATGATTTCCTGTGCTAGATATACTGCTATCCCACATTAATTCTGACAACTAATACATTTTTTTCCAAAGATGTGAACAATACCAAGGTTCCTATTAAAGTGTATGCACCTAATTATTTTGTCATCCTTCATGGTTGTAAGGCATGTTTATATTTATATTTCTTTGATAATTGAATGGAAGTCCTCTTAGGAAAATATTTTGTAAATAGATACTTGTCTATGGAAGTTGGCCATGGACTTATTGGCTTCCATATTTCAAGAAATAAGGTTATTGTTCTAAGAAAAAACACATTCAAATAAAGTATTTTATAGTCCTCCATATGAAATTGAAGACATTATACAAAAACTAATAAATCTTAATAAAATCATAAATCATGTTGAACTTCATGGTGCACAAGTAATAAGTGAGGCCGTGAATAAAATTGAGAAGAATTGTACATTAGATTATTCAAATGCAATCTATATGAGAGAACAACATTTTGTTGGTCTCCCATATAAGGAGGAATATAAGCCAAACCCCAAAAGTTTTCAAGCAACCAAATGTCTCTTATAGAACTAGAGTTATGTAAGCAAGAGATCATAGAATTGCTTGAAAGAAAATTAGTAGATCCTAGTATAAGCCCATAGGAATGCATTTCCTTTTATGCAATAAACATTCCAAGCATAAAAGTGGAAAACCTCATCTAGTGATAAATTATAGAGCTTTAAATGAATCTCTTTTTCCTATCATATTTCTTGTACCTTCAAAGGATGTGTTGTTTGCAAGAATTAGGTCAAACAATATTTTTAGTAAGTTTGATTTGAAAATAATATTCTAGAAAATTAGAATAAATCCCATGGATAAGTACAATACAACATTTGGAATTCCTCACAAGAAATATTAATGGAAGGCGATGCTCTTTTGTCTCAAGAATGCCCCATCATAATTCCATAAAATAATGGAAGATGTTTTCAAATATTTGGAATAGTTCATTACAAATCCTATAATATTGACGTTATAAATATATGTCAAATTCATTTTCTTTCAAGAAACACATTTTTTCATGTATTTTCAATTTTTTCCAATGTGGGTCCATTGAAAAGTATGAAGAATGGGTACTTGTTGGATGCAAAATTTTACTTCCAAATCCAGTAGGTGCCTAAAGTTGACATTTGAGTAACATATAAAGAGATAAGTCGAAAATACATTTAAATAAATAGTTTCCGCATTTTCCCTCCAAAACTATTTACCATTGGGGATGACATCATCATCTTGAATCTTATTGGTTGTTTTAAATTTTATTTTTTTAATAGATTTTTGTTTTGATGCCCATTTTTTACCTCAAAGTTACCCTAATGATAGATGGATATATAGTTGGAGATAGACTAAATTAGATGATGAATTAGTTGTAATAAATGTTGGTAAAGAAGGGAGAAGCATTGGTGAAGCTATAAGCAATTGTTCGAGAGACCACGGAAGCAAAGTCACATTCCATTGCCATTCTCAAATCCAACACCATGATCAAGACAACTTTGGTAAGCATTTCTCAATAACCTTTTTGTGAATCTGAAAAGCATACTAGAGGAATTGGTTCCAAGCTACTAAGATAGATGGGATACAATGGACATGGATTACACATGAGGAGACAAAGCATCCTACACTACATTTTAGTTCAATTGAGGGCAAAGAATGAAGGGATGGGTTTTGATGGTGGAAAGGAAATAGCAGTGAACAATAAGACCAAATTTATGAAGTCAAAGAACATGATAAAATTGGTCAACCCATAGGAAAAAAGAGAAAGTATAAAATGAAGGTGGAACCCCACCACCACCTCAACCTTCTTGTGGCAGATTGCATAAGGGAAATGATAAGATAAGTGCAAACACTTGGTTAGATAATATAAGGGTGTTGTTAAAAGAAGTACAAAGACTTATCTTGCACCACCCACTAATTCAAGTTTGTTAACCAAGCTTTTTTAAGTTTACCTCTAAGGTGGGGACCCATAGTTTGTTACTAGCTCATGGCAATTAACTTAATCAATATCTCATACAAGATCATAGCTAAGTTCCTAGCCTTAAAGATGAGGGATATTCTCCCTCAAATTATTGAACTAGAATATAAGAGTTTGATTTGAGGTCATTTCATCCTAACTAATATCATTGTATTTAGGGAAGCATTGGAATTGGCTCAATGTCTTGCGATGAAGGTATCATTCATCAAGTTGGACTTTCAAAACACTCATCACATAATGTAAATAACCTTCATTTTGACAATGCTTCATGGTTTATGGTCCATCCCTTTGATCATGCATGTCATCGACACTACTTTTGTTTTTGCCTTAGCTTGTCTCTACATTAATCAAACCGAGTTAGTGGGTGTTGGGCTATTACAATCAATCAAGGAAGGAACACATTGGCCAATGTTCTTAATGTATTAGTTGTAGGAATTTTGGATTATATAGCTTCTCAAGTGTTGATTTGTGGCACTCCCTTTTTAGGATTAAATGGTTACCAAAGAACTAATGACATTTTGTGGATGACTACTTGTTCACCATTTTGGAGCACAAAGAATCCATGGAAGACAACTTGGCCTAATGCATTTACATTTTAAATAAAGCTTTTAGATTTAAACTATATGCAACCAAAACCCGTTGTTAGTGTATTTCCTAGGACCTTCTATTGGGTGGCTTATAGGAGATCCCTTTTTACTTTTAGGGATATCCAAATATCTTGTGGAATATCATGCTCCAAATTATATCTAGGAAGGTGGATGAAAGGAATTCTTAGCCTTTATATTTGGCAATGATATTCCAAAACTACTCAAATGTTGTTCTATAACCCATATTTATTATTCGAAGATCTGACATTGAAACACAGACTTTCTTGTTGATGTGAACTCTTGTGAAAGATCATCCTTTTATTCTTAGAGTAACCTTTATCTATTAAATGACGGCCCTATCCCTTCTCTAATAGCCTACCAATGGTAGGAGAATCTCTTGTGGGGCTTTGTTTTAGTTAGCTTACAATGGAAAAGGGGGCTTAATATGCTTGATTGGGAGTTGTATTGTAAGTCCAAATGATTGTGGTGGGTGGGATTAGAGGTGGGTGGGGAAGATGATTATATTTATTTGACATAGATAGGATGTGTTTCTAAGCAAGTTATTGCATTAGTGGATAGTCACTAAATCTAGAAGGTTCTCCTATTTAATTGTATTCTTTGTGGAACCTTGTTGGGTAGAAAAGGTGGTAGAATCTCAACTTTTAGACTTTGTTACTTACACTTGCAAAAGTTCATATCTAGGGCATGTTTGTCACCAAGTGTATCTAGGAAACATAAGTAGCCACTAAAAAGTGGCTTAGTTAGCAAGGAGAATCCTTGCATATTAGGTTATCATTCAATGACCATTTTTTTTAGTGGTCTCCATTTTTTTCAAGGAATTTCCTTATAACATCGAGTTGTTTTAAGTGAAGAAACTATTTTGTATTCTTTTTGTAAACTTATAGGGTAGAAAGGTGGTAGAATCTCAACTTTTAGACTTTGTTACTTACAGTTACAAAAGTTCATAGCTCGAGCATGTTTGTCATCAAGTGTATATAGGAAGCATAAATAGCCATTAAAATATAGCTTAGTTGGTAGGGAGAATCCATGCATATTAGGTTATCATTCAATGACCATTTCTTTTGGTGGTCTCCATTTTTTTCAAGGCATTTCCTTAGAGCATCGAGTTGTTTTTCCATGAAAAACTATTTTGAAAGGAAATTATTGTGTTAAGAGAACTTTATGCTTTACGATAGTGGAGTTTATTATTAGAAGCCATGAGAAATACTCAAGACTAGAATCCAGTTTGTGAAAATTAACAAAGTTATTATTGAAAGAGTTTAAAACCTTAATATTAATAACTTGTTTTTAAAGCTAAGTGTTGGTAGTCAAATAACATGATGAAAATATTGAAAATGGAAAGAATATATGCCCAAATATGTAAATGTGAAATTTCAAAATTAAGATATATTATCCATGTCATGATGTGGTGTTATTCATAAGTACATCACATGGTCAAAGGTTAATGGTACATGTTAAACCTTGTCCACACAATGCCATAGTACGCTTTGAAAGTATCGTAAAGTTTCAGCATACACTTATGATTAAAAAAACACTAGGATCAACTTTATCTATCTTCTCCTCACATGGTCAAAGGTTAATACCACATCAAACTTTTTTGATGCACTATCAAAGTACATCTTACAAGTTTTGTCCACACATCTTTTAATATAAACACACCTTTGTCTATAAACATACCTTTGTCCATACGCCTTTTAAAATAAACATACCTTCACACTAAAAGGAAACAGTAAACAATATTTATTTTCTTACTTTTTAGACAAAATGACACCATGACATCACCAAAACATTGACACCTTCCTAAACTTGCATTTTGTCGAAAATACCTCCCTACTGAGTGTTACATGCATCTTGCCATCATTACTATATTTTCCCTCTGATGTGAAATATGATTTATCATGCCCATGTTATTTCCTTGATGTGTTAAAGGAATAAATAATACCAATCTAGCTTTCCATTTGTCACGTTGATAGGAATTGCCATCAAAACATATACAATGGTTTATTGGGTATAGATTTTAAAGGGCCCTCTTAAGCTTAAAAATTTATGTGTAGGGTGGTGGAGCTTTGGTTAGGTATGTGGATTTAAGTCCACCGATGTAATGATAAAGGGCATAAAATTCTAATGTGCCATCCTAAGTATGTGGATATAGATTGTAATGGCCCCTCCTAAGTATGTGGACATAGATGGTAACGGATCCTCTTAAGCTTAGAATATAAGAAATCCCATACACGTTTGGAATATACTCACCCTTTTTGAGTCTCATCAAATAATTTTGCGACTAGTTGCTTGAATTTTAAAAGCATGTAAAAGTCATTGCGTAAGATTACAAATACCATAATGGCATTGTTGACATAACTATTTGGAATATTGTCATTTTTAAAGGTTAAATTAATATGGCGTGATGCATTATACTTCCAGTCATTTGGAATGATAAATAATTATTGTTTGTTAGAAAGAGTGATGTGAATTTTAATATTTTAACAAATTCGTGGTGTATTATTTAATTATTATTAGTTTTTTTAATTTTTTAAATTAATG